>PVLA01014602.1:0-29589 GCA_004027455.1 Hydrochoerus hydrochaeris
GGGGGAGATGGGGTCGCAGCTCCAACACCAGGGCTCGCTCTGCATACACAGCCCTGTGTCTCAGCCCCAGCGCCACAAAAAATAAAGACAGGAATAACAACATGATTCATAATAGTTAAGTCCCAGACACAGCCTATGTACCCATCCACAGAGATTAGGAAGGAAACTGTGGAAAGAAAGGGGGTTACAAAGAGTCACACCACACTTGTACCTGTCCCCACTCCCCAAGGGGACTGTAAACTGTGTGCACTGCAAACATGCGGATAAAAAGCTGGTACTGCCTGCACTTAGGTAAGTCACACGGGAGGGGACCTGAACCGCCACTTGCCGGAGCTACAGTCCCACATAGCTGGTGGCAAACATGGCAAGTCTGGTGGCTTCCAGGCAATGGAGCTCAGCACTGCCCCACAGGCAAGGGGACAGCAGGAGGCAGAGGAGAGACCCCACCTGGTGGGGTCCCCCGCCCCACCCAAGCACCTGCCAAGAACCCGCCCAGAAGCTCCGTGAAGCCACAGTGGAAAAGCAAAATCCTGGCTAGTCCCAGCGTTCCCACAGCCAGGAACGAGTATGTCAGCTAGGGTACCATGCTGTGTAGGTGAATCCCCCAAACAAACTCGGCCACAGCCATCAAACTCCAAAAGCAGGATGATGTCATCCGCATCAATTTCCAAAACCAGCTAAACTGAAGGAACAAATTGATTGCAAATAGACACAGCTATGTGTCCACCCACGGCCAGTGTAAATTATGACTCATACATCATCTTGCATCCTCAATTATGTTTTAGATGCAAGACATAAAACCTAAATGGAAATAATCTGCTCCGATTTCGAGGGGCTGTCTCTGGGTAGAGCGGGTAGGCGGAGCAGAGAGTTGGGCTTTATCTGAATCTATCGCAGACTATTTCTTTGAGACAGAATGACACCAAATAGGAAAAAAACAACATCGGTGACAGCTGGGTAACAGTGTTGAGCCAGGCCAGGCTCCACATGGTGAAAACACACTCCCCGAATCTCAGTGGTTCCTGGCACGTTATTCCTACTTACTGCCCACGGCTGGAAATCACAGTGTGAACTGACTAACTCCGAGGGAGCGGGAAGGTAGGAAACACGAGCGAGCGCACACAGCGAGCTCTGAGGGTTGCGCCTCACTCTGTACCTTCCTGTACACATGAAGTCCACGGTTACAGCGAGGCTGGAAGGAAGAGGGTCATCCCTGCCCCTACCAGAAGGACAGGGCTTCCCAGTCACCCGGAGGGAGGCTGAGACCTCCCCACCCCAAGATCCTGCCCCAGGGCACATGTGCCCATGGTAAGGTGGGGTTGGCACAGCTTTAGTGCTGACCTGGTCCAGGGATGGCACAGACACAGAGATAATGGGGCTGTATGACAGTGGCCTTTATTTCAAATCCAGCTTCCCAACAGCTATGCTCAGGGTGAGCTCTCAGGCAGCCCACAGGCCTGCATCACAGCCTTCCGCATCTTCCACCCATCCACCCATCCATCCACCCACCCACCTATCCACCCACCCACCCATCCATCTGTCCATCCACCCATCTGTCCATCCATTTGTCTTTCCATCTATCTGCCCATCACCCATCCATCCATCCATCCATCCATCCATCTGTCCATCCAATGCCCAACATACGGCCCTCCTGCCAGTTCTTTGTGGGGTCCCAGGCACTCAGTGACAAGTGGGATGAACCTGTCAGGCCTCCATCCTCAACTGGCTGAGGTTGTGTGGTGCAGGGCAGAGGGGTCGGAGGGAAACCACAGACAAGGACAGCCATGCTTCGGTGAGAGATGGGAAAGAGGGTGCCTGCGACTTCTTCAGGCAGAGTGGTGGGACAGCTTGAGGACAAGAGTTTTATGCCAAGGCTGAATGTGGGCAGGTAGCCACCACCAGGGCCATGCCAGTTCGCTCCGGGCAGGCAGCAGCAGCACCCACAGGGCCTTGTGTACACCGAGCTGGGCGCGGTCCGGTTTAGCCAGCAGCTGCCAAGCGCCGCTGAGCACCTTATTAAGATGCAGTCTCGGGCCCCCTGCAGGCCCAGAATGTGCACTCAGCAGGCCCAGGGAGTCCGGTGCAGGAGGCCTGGAGACCCTCCCCTGCCAGCTACTTTCAGCCGGGGACAACAGCGCCCCCAAGGGGTAGACACTGGTTCTTGAAGGATGTGAAAGTGTACAGTGGGACCTCAGGGAATCGTCCTTAATTGGTTCCGGGAGGCCCCACCATCACCAAGGACGACAAGAGCCAGACAAACCGCTTTGACCGGAAAGGCCACCAAGTCACAGGGCAATCAGCACTGGCAAGATCGGGTGTGCACGTCGAGTACCCAGCGGATGACCACAGGGACATTTTCAAGTCAAAATGCACCGAGCACCACATTCCGTGAGTTTTGAAGCAGGGACGGGACACTGCCGTGCACAGAGCACACACGCAGGGAGCACAGACACTGCTCAGGAGGGGCAGTGGCTAAAAAGGCTGGGGCCAACAAAACAGTCCAGAGAAGTGGAGGACTTGGGCAGGGCAGCCCCGGGGGTTGGGCACCAGCTGTGTCAGGGTCCAACTCACCCCTAGAGCTAGGCGAGGGGACAGGCAGCTGGGAGGCGAGCTGCAGGTAAAGAGGCAGAGAAGGGGTCAGAGAGATGGGAACAGGTGCAGGGGCCACTGAGGACACCCGGTTCCGATGGTCTCAGCAGTTTCAGGATGGACTGTGTGGTCGGCTAAACCACGGCTCTCAGAAGAGGTCCCCGTCAAGACCCCCCAGAGCTGTGACATCATTTGGGAAAGCCATCTTTGCAACCGTGATTGATGACCAAGTGATGAATCTCAGGATGACATCGTCCTCGGCTCCAAGTTCAGTGGCCAGTGTGGCCAGGGGACACTCAAAGGACAGACACACTGGGAGAAGGCCACAGAGAGACAGGGCAGGAATGTGGTGTTGCAGCCACAAGGAGCCGGGGCCAGGAGCTGCGGGGACAGGAAGTGTCCTCCCTGGAGCTGAGGGCAGGTGCCATCCGGGACACCTTGACCTGAATCCAGCCTCCAGGACAACGAGAGGATGCTTTTGTGCTGTTTTAAGCCCCCCGGCTGGTGGTCACCTATTACACGGACCACGGACCTCACCATTATCGTATGCAGATGTCACACGGTGAAAGCCCGGGGACCCCAGGGCCAGCGCTAGTCTTCACAAGGTCTCTACCATGGACCCCAAAACGAAGCAGTGAAGGCGACCTCGATTTCTGGTGCCAACCTGGGTTTAGAGGGCATCTCAGTCCCCTCCACACCCTAGTGTCTTGTCCTGATTCAAGAGGGCCCCGACCCCAAGCCCAAGGGTTCCCTACAGGAAGGGAGGGCCGCGTATGGGTGAAGGAGGCCGAGCAGGGGACACTGACGGTGGTGCATTCAGCTTAGACTTCGAGAGCCATTTCCAGAATGTGCACTTCATCCCTGTCCTTACACAGAATTCTCGGGAGCCCAGTGTGCGTTCGGTAAGTGTGTCTTTCACAGCCCCACTGAATACGTGTGCTCCAGACAAGGGCACCTCGAACCTTCCATCCCCATGGACCTCAAACACAGACAGGGCAGGGGCCATCTGGGAAGCACCGAGAGCAGGCTTTAGGCCCCCAGCGCTCCTCATCCAAGTCCCAAAGTAGGAGGACGGAGATCAGAGACAGACGCACCGGAAGGGGAAGGGTCACTGCTGATTAAACGGTGGAAACCACCTGTCCTCTTAGGAGAACAGCACATTTAGCAAGTGGTAGACAAGTTCCCAGACTCGGGGTTCAGGGCTGAGGAGCCCTGCTCGGGGGGAGTACGGGGGAGCAGGAGCCCAGCCGAAGGAGAAGGCGGGTCTCCAGCGGGCCCACTGGTGATGTGGTCTCTCGGGCGGGGTAGCTCGCCTCCACAAGATCCACCCCAGGGAGCTAAACAAAAAGGGAAAGTACAAGCCAGAACTGTTCACGGCAGCGTCAGTACTGGGACGGTTGCTGTTAGAGCGAATCAGCTCCAGGGACTCTTGTGCAGCCATAAGAGAAATGATGACGCAGGCCGCGTGACAGCCGGGGAAACTGGAAATGCAATTTACAAGTGGAAGAAAAGAGCGCAAAACTTCACTCCCCGTCTGCAGGCTGGAGGGATGCAGCATAAAAAGAAGACACAAACAAAGACGGTGATTGCGCGGTGGGAGGGAACGTGGGAGAAGTTTCTTGAAATGACTAATGTTTCTGCGTGCATTTTTAATAAAGGCAGGAAACATCTGGGTGTAGAGACAGTGACGAGGGAAGGGACGGGGAAAGTTAAAAGCTGTCGATTTGCTTTGGGGAAAAAACTAAATTTAGACCACGCACCAGGCTAGGGCTGTTTTGTGTTCCACCTCACTCCCTCCATCTGTACCAGCTCCTCTTGGGGTCATCACATGCCCATTTTACAGATTAGGAAACTAAGGCTCTGGGAGGAGGAGCCTCCCACCCCCTGGGCTTCCCCCACCTGGTTCCTCTTAATACCGAGCCCCGGGCACAGGCTAGAGGCTGGCTATGCTCAGTCACCTACTGGATGAGAATCCACAGCAAATGCAAATGGTACCCAGGAATCCATGGGGGCAGACGCTGAACACACCTGGAAGGAGCCCTTGGGCCCAAGTAATATTTGCTGGTTTCATTTCCTCCACCCCAGCCCCGTGAGATGCTGCATAGCAGAGGAGCCCCGCACCCCGGAAGCACTTTCAGTCCTGACCCCTGGCAGTGAGTCAGGCAAACAAGGTAGCTGAGGGGTTTCCCTGGGAGGATGAGACCGAGCCACCCCTGTCCACTCACAGCCAAGGGGACCACCCTCGGCCCATCCACCGGCTGCTTAGCAGTGAGGGCACATTGCCTCTCCCCCAGGAGCCGCGACCCTGAAACCAGCCCTCAAATGTAAATCCCCAAAGAGAAGCCAGTGAGGTTCCACTGGAATTTAATGCTGGCACTATCTCTGTCCTGTCAGGTAGCAGCAAGGGGCTGTGCCCAAGCCCGGAGTGGCCAACACCAGTCTCTGGGTCACAAAGCACAGGGGCGGGGGGACCTGTCCTGCATGTCCTGTGCGCAGGGCTGTGGCCAGCCCCTTTTCCTGGTGATGGTGATGGAATTGGGGGGTGAAGTCACAGTCTGGGGCGGGGACCCGGAAGCGAGAGTGGCCTCATTAGCACCCCAGGTGTCCAGGCATTGCTGGCCCAAGGAGACACCCGTCCTTACGCAGAGAAGATCCCACTCCAGGCACCATTTGGATGCTTCCTGAAGCAGCCCAGTGACAGCTCTGCGAGTGACCCACAGAGTGGACCCCAGGCCCCTTTGCTGAAAGCAAAGCCGACAGCCAAGAGTGACCCTATCCCAGGCTGTACCCCACAAATCGGAAGTCCTGATGGGCACGTGTTCTCCAAAGAGGAAAACATTAAAAATGAATGAATTCCACTCAAGAAACACACACTGGAGGCCCAAATGGCTCCCCGCAGGGAACCACAGGTGGAGAAGCAGCAGAACCCACACCCTCCACACAAAGGCAAAGTCAGCTGAAGGTGGCAGTGACAGAAACCTCTCCCTCTGAGGTCACACCTGAAGAGTGCCCAGCATTCCGGGCCCAATTCACACTGCACATAAAGAGACAGCCCTGCAGTCGCTCGGTTATTTATTTACCAAGGATTTCTTTAGCTCAGGAGCCTGGGAGAAAGAAATATCTCAACAATGAGGCCAGCAGGAGCCCCAGGGCTGCAAGGAGCTCACAAGGGAAATCAGGCACTGACCTGAACTCCTGCTCTGAACCCTTCTCTTCCAAGGGGGAAACAAAAGGAACAGAAACAAAAGGAACAGAAAACAACAGAGAGAAAGAAAGAGCAAGCAAAGAAGCCCCAGGAACAAGGTCCAGCTGCCAAGGATGGTGGCGCCTGCTGACCAGACCCCTCATCGGCTTTCCACTTCTTCATGCATTTTCCAGACACAGGGAAGTTGCAAGGCCACCAAAACACGGACGCTGGGACAGCAGGCATTTGGACCTTTGTCCTCAACCAGGAGCCCCAAGACCATGCACAAGTACAGGAGCAGGGCCACCACTGGGCTGACTTACCGCCACAGGGAACTTTCCAGAACCTTCCCCATGTCTGCGTGGTAGTACTTCGTCAGGATCAAGATCACCTGGGGGTTGACAGAAAAGAAAAGGTGGACATCAGTGGGTTCCAAAGCTCCCTGAGATGGACACAAAAACCAACCCCTGACCCTAAGCCTGGGGTCTCTCCAACAGCAGCATCGCGCTCAGATGCAAGGTGTGTTTCCACTCAGAAGGCTCCAGTCAGCGCCTCAGAATGACGCTGGGGACAGTGAAATCCTAGAA
Organism: Hydrochoerus hydrochaeris; assembly: GCA_004027455.1. Lineage (NCBI taxonomy): Eukaryota > Metazoa > Chordata > Mammalia > Rodentia > Hydrochaeridae > Hydrochoerus > Hydrochoerus hydrochaeris. The sequence continues at coordinate 6,361 of PVLA01014602.1, forward strand.
GAGCCTCCCGGCAGCTGCCTCAGTGGGAACCATTCAAACACAGCCCAGACAGTCTCAAACTGTCCACAGGGACAGGGGAGATGACAGACCAAGCGTGAGCCCCAATGCATGTGTCCGCACCTGGGGGCCCCTGCACCAGCGGGAAGTAGAGGCCAAGTGGCTGCCGAAGCTGCCAGCCGGCCGGGCGGGTCCCTGAGCCCTGTGCTGTCGCTGCTCTTCCCCCAGTGGAGGCTGACAGCACACCTGGATGACAGGGTGGGGAGGCGGGAGAGGCAGCCGGGACGGCCCGCGGGGCTCCATACATCGTCCACGGCACACACGCGCTTCTGTTTTGTTGTTAAACTGTTCCGCACCCATGCGCGCACGGGGCCCCATGTACCAAAGCAGGGCAGAAATACAACTGTTTAGAAAATGAAAATAAATGTGCTCAGACCACTCCAACGTTCCTCAAAAGTGACGCGTGAACGCAAATAAATAAATAACGAGGATTTGTCGGCCCCCCGTGGGGAACAGAGATTGATCCCCAATTACTTCACTAGCCACTGAATTCTCGGGTACATCAAATTTCATTTCACTGGCTGCCACTCTGAGTTAGCGGTTCGTAACAGTCCCGTTGCCATAGCAACCCTGGGAGGTAACCCGAGATTCCCTCTCAGGCTCCCAGTGCGGCCGTTAGCCTGGTTAGTTTGGGTCACCACACTGGCCATCTTCACCCCTCTGGCTTTGCCAAAAGGGCAGAAGTTGCTTGGTGCTCAGACGGGGGATGTCGCCGTGGCAGTCGGCAGCCTGGCTGCTCAGGGGTCGCCCTTTCCCCGGCGATTAGAGCCAGGAAGACAGGAGCAGAGGATGTCAGCTGGGACGGGACTGTGCACTGCTGAGAAGCCAGAATGATTAAAACAGAACAGAGCGAGGCCGTGTCGATGCAGGCGAGGTGGCGCTGCCTTGCTCGGGAACAAAGCGAGTTCCTCTGCCCGCTCCAGCTTGTGGGAGGCAAGGCCAAAGCTTCTGAAGACAGAGGAGGCAGGTGGAGTGACGGGGCCCAGACGGGCAGGAGACAAGGCTATTTTTAACCGATTGATTTATATTTTATATGGTCTCACTGTCCCCAGAGAGGCTTTGCAGAGCTGGAGAGTGACAGCTGGAAGGGACCTCAAAGTCGGTTTTATCCAGCACATCCAAGATGAAATCAGTGCTCCATTGGCCAGGGTCCAGGCCCGGCTCCAAGGCCTCTGGGGACGCATGCGCGCTCCCCTCTCCCCGGCACTCTCCTGGCTGCTGTGGGCTGCGGGGCTTGGGAGCTGGCCCTGGGTAGGCTGAGCTCATCTGGGGACTCCTGCTAAGTGGGCCAGCACTGTGGCCAGGCAGGATGACTGAGCAGACTTCCGGCCAGCCGTGTCCACCCTCTCCCTGGAAACCCCAGAAAGCTTGGGCTCTGCACAGGCTGGGACCCTCTTCCACATCTCTGGACTCCCTTCTGCTCAGCCCTCAGCCTGCAGGAAGGACCCCATGTGGACACAGCACCCTGTCATCTGCCCCTCATCCCGGCCACCTCCCCACCCCAACCCTGGACCCAGGGATTGTCCTAGCTGGGTGGAGACTGTGTCTTATTCCATGACTCCAGGGTCAGGCACAGTACTGACTCCCTTCAGGAAAGCATCAAGGTGATTTCACCCTTAAGAACAAGGAAGGCACTGAAGTCACACAGGGTACCGCCCCGCCCCAGCCACACGTCTCACCTCACTGTCACCTCCCTCCACCAGGATGACATGCTGTCCCCTCCCCATGTCAGGGGAGGGGGGCAGAATTGCTCTGCTGGAACCAACCCAGCATGGTAAGCAGAATGGGTCCCCAGGCCTGGGGGTCTGGCATCGTCCCTGCCTGGGTCTGAATAGAAAGCCAACCTGTGGAGGCAGGAAGGACCCCGACATGGGCCAGACCACCTGCGCTCCCCGCTTGGCTCTGCACCTCAGTGTCCTGCTCCCTGGGACCCGAGGTCCAGGCAGCTGTGTCAGGCACTGGTTACGGGGCTCACTCGATGGCCCATTCCTGTGCCCAGGCGCCCCTGAGAAAGCTCCTTTTCTGACCCGTTTCCCAGATGAAGAAACACGCAGACAGTGCAGAAGGTTTTGCCAAAACCACCTATGCAGCAGACACAGAGCTGGGACCGCGTCCTGAGCCTGGCAGCCATGCGGCCGCTCGCAACCCTGAGCAAAGCCTGCGTCTCCAAAAAGACACAGGGTCCCAGGACAGGAAGGGCCCGGCTTTTCCAGGGTGCACGGCCAACAGCCTTGGAAATGACATCTCCCCTGGGGGCCAGCTTTAGTGTGGGTGGCTATGGGAGCTTTGATCTGGGTGGAAGAACACCCCAGAATGTGGGTGGGGGTCCGGGGTGCAGCCAAGTTGAGGTTCCCTCCCACCTCCACTCAGCCAAGCCAACAGCCATGCCAACCCCAGGAATTCTGCCCAGATGGTCCACGGTCACTGAGGGAGAGACAGGCAAGGAACATAACTGCCTGAGGGAGGCCTGGCCGCAGCGGTCACTCCTTACTGTCACCAGCATCTCAACTCATGTCCGGTTCTCCTCACCCCCGGGTGGCAGTGCCAGGATCTGTCCTCACTTTGTAATGAAGATCCGCTCACAGGCACCGGGTGCCTGCTCTACGCCGGCCCAGCGTGTCACATCCCCGACACCCCCCAGAGTGTCCAGCCCACCTCGAGGCCCGGGCTGGAGTTGGGGTGCGGGCTGGGCATTAGGACTAAAGCTAGGGCCACCCCCAGGAAGCCTTCTGGGGCCTGCAGCCCAGGTAGAGGGCATCTGTTTACAGCTGCTCTGCCCACAGCCGGCAGGAGCTGCAGTGTCCTGCCCCAGGAGCGGCCCTTCTCCAGAGGGGCGGGGGCTCAGGCTGGCCGCGCGGGCCTGTGGGTGCGCCTGCAGTGGCTGCCCCTCCCCAGTTGCAGTTCCTCATCTGCAACAATAGAGGAGACGGATCCCGTGTGGCAGGGGAGGCGGCCATGTCTGCTGAGGCCCTGCCTGGACCAGAGGCCTGGCAAATGACAGTCTCCTCCTTGCTCGGTGACCAGGTGGCTGGAGAGAAACAGGCTCAGCCCCGGGGGACACCTCAGTACGCTCTGATCACCAGGCCTGGAACAGAATCCCTTTCTCTCCGCAGAGCCACCCGGCCTGGCCGCTGCGGCCCGGCTTCGCGAGCAGCAGCGGTTCCCGCTGGACCTGGGGCCTCTGCAGCATCCTCGTCTGTCCCCTCCGCCACAAGGGCCTGAGGCTGCCAGGAGCGGGGACAAAGGTGGACAGGGACAACTGTGGTTCCTGCACAGAGTCAGCGGCCGGCCGGCTGGAAAGGCCTGGTTCAGAGCTGTTACCAAGACAGCGAGGCGGGCCACCTAGTGACGGTGCACGGGGGCGGGGCGGGGGCGTGCAGCCCTCTCCTTGGGAAGGAAGGGGGAGGAGGTGCACATTGGGGAGCTGGCTCAAGCAGACCCAGCAGCAGCCTACAGCCGGAGAGGTCCCGGGCTCTGCACCTGCCCCTCGGTCCTGCAAGACTGTGCCACTGGGGAGAGGGAGGGAGGGACGGAGGGCACCGGCCCTGCTGTACTCTTCCTGCAACTTGTTACATTTTACTGCTGCTGCTACTGTCCTTTGAGACACGGTCCCAGCACCCAGCCCACCCCAAGTCCCTGCCGATGTCACCCCATTATTAAGAGCACGGAGCCCCTCCTCACAAGCTGCACACCACACGCCTCCCAGGCATCACCTCCTTTGATCCCACAGCCCTCGCCCACTGAGGAGGCTGAGGCACGGAGAGGGAGGTTGACCTGTGGTGGATCACGCAGCCCAGAGGGGCAGGGAGGGCATCACGCTGGGACCGGGCTCACACACAGTCCGAGTGTGTCCGGAACAGACCCACCTCCGTGTGCCTCCATCAGCCCCACAGACAGCTGGGCCAGGCAGCAGCAAAGCCGGGTCTCTGCCCTAACTCAACCTGTGTGTCCGCTGATGGCCAGGCAGCCCAAGAAACCCACACCCCCCAGCCCCTGCGTGGCTTCCATGGTCCTGCCCGGGGTGCCGAGCTGCAGTTCTGGCCACTCTTTCAGGCTGTCAAATACCTTGTGCTATTGCACAGCCCAGGTGGGACAAGGAACCCAGGAGACACCCCCATCCCGTGCGCACGCATGCGCACGCAGCTTTGCAAAGCCACAGTTTATGGCTCTGGTTTCAGAGGGCGGCATGGCCATATCTCACCATCTCGGGGTAGTCCCTGTCCAACCAACGTGACCTGCAGCATGATCGATCCCTGACCTCACAGACCCATGACAGGCACAGTCAGGAGCGGCGGCCAGGCCAGGACGGCCTCCAGGGTCAGGACCCCTCACCTTGCAGCAGACATGGAGCACTGCAGTCAGGCAGGACGGATGGGTGGGTGCCCCCAGTGTGAGTTTCCTGGGCCGCCTCCAGCGTGGGCCCCCCACCCCACTCACCTCAGGGACCCCTGCCTGGAAGACTCCTGGGGTCCCCTGGTCAGGGTTCAGCTGTCTCTGGGTCCTAGACACTAGGTAGTGTGGGCTGCATGGCACCCCTCAATATACACCCCCTTAATATACTCTAAACATGACGTTGGCTGGGGATCATCCATGATCATTCACGTTGGTCCTGGGTGAGGCCCTGGTGGGACTGCGGTAGGAGACACAGAGATGAAGGCATGGTGCAGCCTGGGCAGAGGCCAGTGCTACGTCCAGCAGCCATGGGGAGCCAAGCTTCCTGGAAACCTGGGGCAGATCTGCCCTCGGGCCCCGGAAGGAACCAGCCCACTGATACCATATTCTACACTTCTAGACTCTGGCATGGAGACACTGACCTGTTCTTCTTTAAGCCACTCAATCTGTGTCCCAGCAAATGGAGGCTGGCACATACCCATTTTAAAGACAAGGACACTGAGGTTCAGCTCATCAGAGGTGACAGCCAAGCACTGCCAGGAATGGGGGGCCCTGAGGGCTGCCTGACTCCAAGTCCAGGTCTACGCCCAGATGGTCACTTGCAAAGAGCCACCCCAGATGAAGCGGGTACAGGGGTCCCTGATGGCCCCAGTTCCCCACAGCCCCTGTTCCTTCCATCCACAAGCTGTCCTTCAAGACGATATGAGGGTCCCGCCTCAGGCTGTGCAGAAGAGAGACCACCAAGCCCCGTCCTTTGTCACTGGACCCCTTCCCCACACGTGAAGCCAAGGCTTCCAACAGGAGAGCTGGGAGCTGAGCTGCGAAAGGGTCCCATAAATCAAAATCACTCAGCAGAAAATAAATGTATGAATATCCCTGATCTATGGAAAATTGCATTTTTACCCCCGCGCCTGCTTAAGGGATAATGTGTTCTTTAATTGGTGGGTCGCTGCAGACTTTCCCAGCTGGCTGTGCCTCAAAATATTATTTACTCTCCGTTTCTCATGACCTGATTGGATTTTAATTTCACCCATCACTCCTGTCTAACAGTCACCGGAAGTAAAATTATTAATGAGATTACCAGACCCCTTCTGCGTGTGTGTCGCCATTCCTACTCGGGCAGACGTTGCCCCCGAGCCTCGGCCTAGAGTGGCGACCCTCAGATCTGTTCCCGGCCTCCAAGGTCACTGGGTAAGCGGTAGTGTCCCTGCTGCCAGCCTCCTCATGGCAGATGTGCCCACACCTCCTAAGGTGGCTGGAGACCGGTCTGGTTTAAACCAGAAATATCTCCTGGGGCTCCACAGTCTCCTCTCCCTGCCATGTGTCTGTCCCCGCTTCCAGAGTCCCCCTCTGAAAGAGCACCATCACAGAAACAGCACTGTCACAGAGTGGAGGAGGAGCCTGCACAGAGGGGACTAGTGCAGGCCGCAGGCCGGCTCTGCTAGGCGCAGGAGTAACAGGAGAAGGGGGGCTACTGGTGGCATCTTTAAGAGGTGGGGCCCGCTGGAGGAAGTCAGGCTCCTGGGGGTGTGGCCCAGAGGGACTAGTGGGCCTGTCCACCAGGAACCCAACAAACCCATCTCTTGCTGGTTGATTATCTCGGGTGTTTTATTACAGGGATGGAAAGCTGACGAGCACATTGTTAATCAACGGGCTTCTTTCGTTTAAATAAGAAACTTTATGATTATCAGAAATGAGGAATCAGGGGCTCTTTGTCATACCAGGAAGGTGACAGCAAACATAAAAAGCAGCAGTTTGCTTGCAATGAACTCAGCCTGGGGCAGCCCTGCGGTACCAGGAAGGAGCTGGAAGCGTCCAAGGCACGCTAGCACTGGCCAAGGCACTGCTGCGGCAGAGCGGACAGCGAAAACGAGACGGAGCCGCTCCTCCTGGCTTCAGGGCCGTCCCAGGCCCTGCGGGTGCGTAAGGCCTCGCTTTGGGAAATAGGCAGTCTGTCTGGATCCAGCAACCCCAGCCCCAGCCTCCTTCCCGTCTCCACCAGGGCCCCGTGACAGGGAGCCCAAGACCCGACACACACAGCTCCACCAAGGAGTGACACCTGTGAGAGCGGCCAGACTGGGCACCTTCAGCTTCTGCACAAAGCTGGGGTGACAACCAAAGCTCATCACCCCTAAATGCCACTTGCTTAAAGCCTGACACCTCATGGGCTCAGAGGTGGGGTCTCAATACTCAGGCAGCGGGGGGGCTCTCAGGCAGAGGCAGATTGCAGGGCACACCCAGGCGAGCCCCAAATCCCAGGCTGCCATGAAGATGTCTTGGGAACAGCAGCCAGGGGTCTCTGTGCCTTTCTCCATGCTTTCCAAGTGTTTCCAAAAGGGGCCATGAAAACCCTCAGGGCCAGGGAGGCTTCCATCTGTTCCCAGCTGGGCCCGGGAAGACAGAAGGAAGCCAGCAGACCGGGGGAGAGCGGGGAGCTGGGGGCCAGGAGGGGAAAGTCGTCACATTCTCGCTCTGACCGTCTGAGACTAAGTGTTTTAAAGAGACTGTTTTTAAAATAACCCTTGGCAGCTCTGGAACAGCAAGCATCTGCAGCTACCCCCGTGTGTCTTCCAAGCTGGAGGGACGCAGAGCTCTCCAAGAGGCTGGAGTGGAAATCCTGCAGGCTGAGCAACAGCCCTGCACCAGGGCCCCAGCATCTGCTTAGAAAACAGATCCAGAAGGCCGCAGGGTCTGGCAAGCACAGCCTGGCCCGGCTCCGCGGCTGTGGGCAAGCAGCCCATCGCCCCGGGCCTCGGGCGGCCCTGTGCAAAGTAGACACCCCGACATCTGTGTGCAGCAGGAGCCAATGCCACGTGGGGCTCATCTGAGGATGGCGAAGTCTCGTCCACACAGCGCCCTCAGCCCAGCAGCCCAGCCACGCACCCTCCTACTTGCATACCTCACATGAGGGGACACCCCCGGCCTCCAGAAGTCCCTCCGCGTGCGTAGGCGGACTTATCCTCCTCCTTCCTCCCCATCAGCCCCAGCTCTGCCCGTGAACCAGCAAGCCGTGTCCGCCCCTGCCCCGTGGCCCTACTCCTATCCTCGGCAACCCTGACCGCCCTCCTGCCCCCATCCGGGCCTCAAGCCGTTCCAGCTCATGGTTCACGCATATCCAGCAAACCCGGGAATTCAAGATGACGCGCCTATGGCTCCTCAGAGTCCACGGCAAGTAAGTCCGCTCGGAGAGCTGGCCCCCGCCAGCCTGGTGCCCACCACCCCAAGCGCAGACCTAGGAGGCAACAGGGAGTCCAGTTAACCATACACACTGTTCCAAATGTGCGTGATCAGTTGTTCCAGCTGCAGATTAAACAGAGACAGGGCACGCACAGTACTGGGGGGCTAGGGGGTCCTGGTCCCTGAAGGACCGCCTCTCTGCCTCTCTGTCTCTCTGTCTCAGGCTGGGCTCCCCTGCGAGGCTGAGATGCAGGTACATGCTGCCCTGCCTGGCCAAGTGCTGCCTGGCGAGTGGCTTTCTTTTGCTGCCTGTCTCAGCCAAGTTCAAGTGAAGATGCTGAGAATGAATCCATGACCACGTGGACGAGCAGGATGGGGCAGGTGCTGTTCACCTAATGACAAATGACACAGAAAAGGCCACAGCCTGGAGTGGACAGCCCTGGGCCAACGCTCAGCCACGGGGACCTGGGAAAGATGGCGTGAGCCCCGGAAAGTAGGGCAAGGAAAGTCCCCTTCGCAGTGTGGGAAGGGGGGCACCTGGAAAGATGCCCCGAATCTCCAGGATGCGCCCCTTGGACAAGAGACGTCAGCCCACAAGAAGCCAGACGAGCCATCACCCAAGGTGACTCTCAGCGGCCAGTTGGTTGGTTGGTTTCCTTTCTGTGGCCCCAAGGAGCTAACATTCTCCCTCTCTGCGCTTATATAAAAATGTCTCTAACGAATAAGCGCAGCCCTGGCTTCTCCCAAGAGCTCCCGTCTGTCTGGTTCAAGTGAAACTCAGAGCAGGCGCCTCCCCCTCCCGACTCCGGGCTCTCCCGTGGCTCATCTCGGGGAAGCGGACAGTGGAAGTGTTAAGTCGCTGGACACAAAATACATCTAATTCATTTCTGCCATCTAATTCACCAGCTGTCCCCAGGGTGTGCCCCATGCGTCTTCCTGCGCAGGACAATGCTGCCGGGGTGCAGACATATGGCGGTGCGATACCCCAAGAATACCAACAAGAAGGCTCCCTCTGATGGAGCCACGTCTCACAAAACAGACCTGCACGGCGGCCCCTGCGTGCACTTCCCCAGCTGACTGCGCTAGCACAGCTTGGCATTTCACCGCCAGCTGCGGCTGGGAGGGCCCTGCTGCCGCCGCACTGCGGCTAAAAAGCAGACCATCTCCATCAACTTGACAGAGACAAAAAACCTGAATTAAGAGCCCTGTCTAAAATTAACAGTGATTGAAAGTTAATGATGGAGCAAATTTGACAGAACCATTTCAACACACATCCCGATGAGGCGGGCACTTTGAGGAGGGAGCCCATGATGAACGTCTGTTGAGACCCAGCTGAGCGCAGGGCCCCATGGGGCTGTGACGCCGTCCCTTCCCCTGGAATCACAGCCTTGGCAGGAGGCCTGATCTGTCACCACCGTCACACCCCGGCTCCAGGGTGCAACGGACGCAGCTGCTTGGATCTGTGGGCTCATCTGGGCTACTTATTTATAACAACAAGCCGGAGCCGGCCTCCACTGGCGAACGGTGCCATACGCTGTTTAATTTACTCAACAAATACAAATCGGGGTGGGGGGGGGACGAACAACGACCTGAGAGAATACTCGTGGCACCACGCATGACCTGTGGAAATATCTGACGTTACGCGCGCTGCGTGCTTCCCCCCAGCTTCCACGCCTATGTGAAAATATGCTTGTCTGTTCCCTGCCCTCAGGAACAGCGCGGAGCTGGGGTCCAGCGGTGGAGTTACAAAGCCTTATGAACTTCCGCAAGGCTGCACTGGGGACAGTGGCACCAAGATTCGGTCAGCTACCACACCCGTGCTCCTCAGTTCTCACGTTTAATTCTCACAGTCGCCTGGCTTCCCGGTTACATCAGAGCACGGCCTGGAACTTTCTGAGCTTCAGACATCACCTCACTCAATCTGCATAACGGCCCGGGGTGGGGCTCTGTGATGCCCATCTCACCGTGCAGGCTCAGGGAGCCTGCGGCCTGGGAAGGCAGCTTGGAGGAGCTGAAAGCAAGAGCGCGGACCCCAGTGCAAGCTCCCGAGCTGTGTGCCTCCCCCCCGCACTGTGCACAAGGGTTCCGGCAGCGCCCGGCCTTCAGAGCCTTCCTGTGGGCTTCTGGGTGCGTGGGTGCTCGCACACGTGTATTAGGGTTTGATATTGCTTGCTTCCAGCTGCTGCTGTCCCTTTTACTGGGCTGGGCTTGATGCTTCCAGAAGTGTCCACATAGCATCTGAACGAGACACTGATACAAACACGGAAGACCCCATCCCACAATTCTGCAGGCCCACACTTGACCCCGGGGGTAGGGAAACTCACATCCACCTGAGACTGCGTCCCTGCCATTAGAGCAGAGAGCTCCACATAGAGGGTGGGGACACAGACAACCCTGGGGTGACAGCCACAGAGGAGCTGAGGCAACAAGACACATGCTGGGGTGTGCGGGTCACTCCCAGCCCCCCTCCTGGAGCGCCACCCCCTCACCCTCAGCCTCCCTGCCTCATCACTGTGCTCCGAGCTGAGTCCCTCGGGGGAGCCAGGTGTGGGCTTATATATAGCTAAGTCCCACTAGAATGGCAGGGTCCCCTGTTTGGGCGACAAGAATCTGTTCACAGGATGTGCCAGCTCGGGAACACCGGCAGGAGGTCTCCCTGGCCACCAGGTGAAGTGCAGGTGAGAAACAGAGGCAGTGGCAGGGCCAGGTGACACTGTAGGACTGAGCCCACGTCCCTGTCAGGCAAGCAACACAGGTGCTACAAGGGCCACCTCCACATACCCTCTGCAGGGTGGAAGCGAGGGTTGCTTGGTGACTAGCCTTGGCCCTAAACCCTGGCCCTGAGGGGGGAGGGTCAGCACTCAGGTCAGACCGAAGCGATTTGGCTGGAAGGTGGGTGGAGACGGGATGAGCAGGCAGGTTGTGCCGGCTCAACCCAGAAACCAAGGCCCACAACCCTGAGGGAGGCTGGCAGAGCAATGACCACGACCAAGCCTGGAGCCCAGAGGACAATGCACTGCACGGCCTGTGCCCTCCTTGTTGGGCTGGGGTGACATGCATCTACAGCATGTGCCCTGGAGCCGTGAGCCCTTTCTGCCGGCAGCTCTCCCACACCTCTTCCTACGCCCGCAAAGTTCACCGAATTTTAGTGTTTTCAGTGAATAACCAATTGGTCGCTTCTTTGCAGAAAGACAGCCTCAGTCCTTGCCTCTTACTCTGGAGAAAAAGCAGCTCAGAATAGATCTGAGATCTACACATTAACTCTGAAGGCCACAGGAGGAAACAGGAGAAACGCCTGGGGTTCAGCTGTCCGAGGCTCAGGTAAGACTCAGAGCATGAACAGATAAGAAAATAGGAACAAATTCAACCCCTCCACACCCGGTCTGAGGCCTGAGCGGCATCACTAAGAACTGGGAGAGATGATCCACAGGCCGGAGCAGTGTCTCCAGAGCACAAGGCATTTGAGCCCAGAATCGAAAGGCCCCTGGCGATTGGGTAATACACAGACCAACGATAGGACAAAGATTGACCCCAAAAGTGAATATTCACTTCACCAGAGGACTGAGGAGACGGCACATGTGCACATGCACAGACGTGGGATTCCTAGTGACTAAGGAAACGAGGGGACACTGAGAGATGTCGGTCACCGCCGTGCGCCTAAATGTCCACAGTACCAAGAGCTGACAGGAAGTGCGGCAGCTGGGCCTTGGTCTTGGGAACGCAAAATGGCGCTGCCGCCTTGGGAATGTGTGTGGCAGTTTCCTATCAAGTTAAGAAGTACGCTGGACGGATGACCCGGTCATGCCACTGCAAGGTGTTCATCCAGGAGAAACAGAAGTACATGTCCACACAAGTGCTGCATAGAGGCTGGTGGCAGCTTTGTATCACAGGGGGAAGATGGACATGACCAAGATGCCCTCAGACCAGGAAGGGATAAACAACAACGTGCGCCAGTGCACAGCTGAGGACCATGTGCTGCCACAAAGGGGCAGCCTGGGGTGCACACGACGAGGGAGAATCCACAGCACGCAGAGACGAAGGAGCCAGGAAGGCCGCAGCGCTGGACGATCAAACACGTCACCTGGGGAAGGTGAGACTGTTGGGCGGAAAACAGACCTGGCGTCTCCTGGGGTTGGGGAGAGGGCAGGTGCCACCCAGGGCACGGGGCAGGGCCTGGGCCACCTGATTACATGTGGTATCACAACTTATCAAGCAGTCAACTCAACTTTGCTGCAGGCAAATGGGACCTCGACACACCTCACTCCTAAAGAAGAAACTGTCACTAATGCATCCAAACCCTGGCCAGCGAGCACCAGATTCGCACACGTCCTCTGTCCCTCTTCTGGCCTTGGAATGCCCAGCTCCAGGGAAAACGGGCCACACCAGTGAGGTCACAAGGGCAGGTATTTGTCCACACTGCTTCTGCCAGAAATCCAGAGCCTACCCCCATCCCTTCTGTCCACCCTCAGTGTGGGCTGCCCATGCCCCTCCTCTATCCCCTCTGCCTTTGCCCACTGCCAGGGCTGGGCAGCTTCTCTTTCCCCCCACCAGCCCACGACTGCCCAGCCTTCCAGGGGCTGCCCCATGTCTGTGTCTAGCTCTGCACCCGTGCGGCCATTGAGAGAGTGGAGCACGGAGCTGTCACCATCGCCAGCTCATAGGCACGGAAACTGAGGCTCGGAGGGGCAGTGTCCAACACCATGTCCGAGCCATGGGCAGGCAGGTCCTCAGTGACAGCGTGATGACAGAAAACTCCGCACCACCCACCTCCATGGGGTTTGGGGTCTGGAGCAGGAGGGGACCTGGCAGCTGGGTTCATCCACAGCTCACTGGGACCCTGGGACTCCCAGCCACCGCCAAAGCAGGCACCTCTCGCCCTGGCTCCTCTGTGGACGCGGCCGCCCGGGGCCCGGGAGAAAGGGATAACCACTCGCCTGCTTGTGGTGATCCTCTCTCCATCAGGTGGCAAATGAGCAGAGCCCCAGCCAGACAGCAGGACCCAGAAACCTGGTGAGGCGGAGTGTGAGGCTTGAGTGTGAAATAATGAATTTATAATCCCTGGGAGAGCCAGCTGTTTGGGAAACTGACGTCACCATGGAATCTGGGGGAGCATGGCCCAGTCCTCTGGCAGGATGGCGAGGAGCCACTTGCGATGTGTTCTAGGGTGCAGAGAGCAAGTGACCTGCCTGTTCACGGGGTGCTCAGCAGCCCCCGTGGGAGACTCGACGCCCGAACCTGCAGGCAGCACCACTGCAGAAGGGACAAAGGGGACCCTGACGCACATCTTCGCCCTGACAGGACATGTGAAGCACATGCCCCTTGGGATAAACAGATCGGCGGCTCTGGTGCTGGGCAAAGGGAGCAGAGGGGTGTTCCAGGCCACAGAGAAGGGTCAGGCCTGCGTGACCAGCGTCAGCTGCCCAGGTGCCAAGCAGGACAAGAGCAAATGGAGCAAAAGACAGCAAGGAACAGAAGCGACAGTCTGTGCGTGCAAGAAAAGGACAGGACCCAGGGGAACAACGCATTGGCTAGCCGGAGTGGACACAGACACACCACATGGGCGTGGAGAGACGCCAGCCGGGGACCACGTGGGGCACCGGCGTGCTGCCGGTCCAGGAGTGGGCTGCGTTCCAGGCTGCCCATTTAGCTTTCTTTGGAAAAGTTCTGATGGCACTGACATTCAGCTTTGAATTTAAAAAGGTAGCCAGGACCCTGAGTCCTTCTGCAGAAAGCCGCACCCCAGCCAGTGCTCAGCCCAGCTCTTCCGCTTACTGATGGTGGTGAGGAGGACAGCCCAGGTGCCAGCTCACCTCGCCCCGCAGAGCCCCAGCCCACGCAGCACGGGGACCTCAGGGCCCAGGGCCCCTCCCCCCCACCCAGCCTCCAGTCCAGCCGGGGAAGACTCTGCAGGGACCCTCAGTGCTTCTCGGCCCTGCTGCTGCTGGGACCTCGTCAAAGGTGAACAGTCTGACGGGGACTAGTGGGGTTGCTGGGTCAGCTGATGCGAGTAGGGGACACAGCAGACGTGCCCCCAGGAGCAGGGCGGGAACCGCTGGCCTTGAGCGTGCTCACTGCCTACACCACCCAGCACGGACGCGGCCGCTATTGTTACCCCACTGTCACTGAGAGGGCACTGAGGCTCGGGGGGAGGATTCATTCACTGCACCTCTCTCCCCGCCCTCGGGTTCCTCACCTGTGCAGTGGGGCAGCTCTAAGGATCAGGGGTAGCCACAGTGGACACTTATGTAAGTCCCCCTCCCCTAATGTCTGTGGCCGCTTCCACACTGAAAAGCTACTTCTGGCAGCAGGCCCCTGGGGGACAAGTTGAGACCTGGGTAGCCTCAAGAGGCAGCTGTCCCCATGGGGTACTATGCAGTCATAAAGGACGATACTTTTGGATTATTTGTAGGAAAATGGAAGCACCTTGAGACCTTAATATAAGTGAAATAAATCAGACACACGAGCTTAAATAGCGCAGTTTCTCTTCTAAGAGAAACCCAAAGTACACATCAGTTAAAGAGCAAAAGAAATGATAGATAACAGGACACAGAGCCACAGTGCTTTGTAAGTGAGAAGGGAGAGAGCAGGGCGGGAATGAACAGAATGCAGACGTGGTTTTGCCCTGCACCAGCTCTTCACCAGGAGAGCGACATTATACACTGCGAGCACGTGCTGATGAAATAGAAATTACAAGACAGATCCCACAGGTTCACCCCACTGTCAGCACCGTGCGGGATCTGGGACACAGCACCCAGGGACACCCAGCCCTGGCTGCCAGCCCCATACGGAAAGTAGGACCCTATGGGGTCCATGCAGTTCCAAGCCTTTGCAGAGCGGAGCCAGACTGGGCCCCGGCGCGCCCACCCAGGCCGGAACAGCGGCTCACACAGCCGCCGGGCAGAGCAGGCGGCAGGGAGGGCACAGCGTCCTTCACTCTGGAGCTGGGATTTGGGGTCGGGTTGGGGCCCTGCCAACACCTTCATTATGCTGGGAGAACATTCTTTTCCAATTGCCTCTTTTTGTTTTCTCACCCCCCAATTTATTTAAAAATAAACTGCGTGAATTCAATGCACACGCTCACAGCCCCGTAATGAGCAATTTCCTACCCAGAGTCTGAGCCAAGACCACGCCGGGAGCTGGGGCCTGGCAGCAGCTCCCCCTGTGGGCAGACTCGGCATCTGCCCCGCTCCCCACCACCAACCCAGAGCCAGAGGGGGGTGCGGAACTCCGAGGAAGCCACGCGGCCTGACGGTGGCGCCCGGGTCCCTGCCTGGGGTGGCTGGCAGAGGGCAGCCGCCAACACACGGGATGCTCTGCCCAGGTAGCCGAGTCCTCTCCAGGGGGGCTCAGCCCCTGTGTTGTCACCTGTGTTCCTCAGCATCAGTGCAGCCCTAGAGGAAACGTCGTCACCAACCACAGGTGCGGGGGCTGTTGCTGGCATGGAGCCGGCCCCACGCTGAGATTCTGGGGCTCAGTGCCAATGTCTGGAGCTAGGGGCGCCTCACCCCACATCAGTTCCAGGGTACTGCCCCTGTTCCACACACCCTAAGGGTCCTGCTTGGAAACAGCCCTGAACATCAGAACATTTGAAAGCCACGGACCTCCATCCCCAGTGTGGAAGTCCTGATGGCACCAGACACCCGGAACCTTGCCCATCTCAGCCTGCACCCCAACACCTGGGCACCCCCAGAGTCCTGATCTCCCCCCACAGGTGCTTCACCTACCTTGTCATGCTCCTGTGGCCCCTGTAGCCTCTGCACAGGCTACGCCCTCTGCCCTTCCACAAACGGTCTCCCCAGCTCAGATCACAGCCCCGAGGTGAGGACAAAGCCCGCCTGCCTGGTTCCAGCTTGGCTCCCCGGGACCTGCACCAACACACACCCTCAGAAGGGCGACAGTGGGCCTTTCATGTCATAACACCACTGCTGCACCCACAGGAGACATGAGTGGGGCCCTGGCAGCAGCACAGGACAGGTGCCCAGCTCTGTGCTTGCCCGGGATGCCCTCAAGGCGCTCTAAGCCTTGGAGGGAGGTGCTGCTAATTTGGGGAACAGCTATAGGCATTTGCTGGGCAAGAAGCATGGCTGCACCACATTGGACCCCCACCTCGCATCTCGCTCCTTCTTGGAGAGGGGTGACAGCCACAGGGGAGCAGCCATCAGGGTCACGGGCTCACTTTCAAACCAACTGTGTTGACAGTATTTCCACAAGGAAATTCATGAACAATCATCGTTTTTAAAACCCTCTTGGCATCGATGTGATACAATTAAGCGTAATGAAGTTACCTCCAAATCATGCGTTTTGTTCACTAAATAATGGAGCTGCTGATGGGATTGTGGCAGGAAGACGGCGCAGAGCGGAGCAGGGGCTGTGGGAAGAGCTGGGGGAAAGCACCGCGGGCAGAGGCTGAGTTTCCTGCAGCTCGGGGCTGCCCAGAAGCTCGTGGGGGACCTCGGAATCACAGATAGATCCAGGAACCTAGCACGTGCCCTGTGGACATGCAGCAGAAGAGCAGGCTGGGAAGCAGCGGGGGATGCACAGCCCCTGGGCTGAGATGACACGGGGGAGCCACGAACTCCCACCCACATGCACCCCTAACTCCCAGGAGGCTCATCTCTAGGGAGGGTGCTGATGTCCCCCATTGCACGGGTGGGGAAACTGAGTTTTAGGGCTCTCAGACTGGGACCATATGACCACCCAGCACTTCTGCCAGGGATCCTGGCTCTCTGGGCATGGTCACACGCCCCGAGGAAGATTAGGGGCTGCCAGAGGCCCAGAGAGGGGGCAAATGCTCCATTTTTTAGGAAAAAAAAAAAGAAAAGGAAATATCTGAATCCAGACAGAGCACATCAGCCCCCAGCAAGATCGCGGAATGACTTGTATTACATGCCCAGAGCTCAAAGAAGAGCGGGGACCAGAGCCGTGGCTTGTGGACACCAGGAGTGGATGGTGCCAGCGCCTGCCCTTACCCTAGCGTCAGCAATCAGCGGCCCTCTCCCCCACAGCCCCAGGAGCAAGTTGGGGCTCAAGGACTCAGGGGCCAAGGGCATCCGTGGAATCAGGCACCCCAGATATCAGATGCACCCTCGCGAAGTGCTAAGTCACTACATCACTGATCTGTGTCCACATCCTGCCCTCTACCAACATCTCCTACATGAATGTCCAGGCTGGGCTACTAACCCGAGTGCCACCTCTGAAAAAGAAGCGGGTCACCTTGGCAGGGTCCAGAGCAGCAGGTAGGTTTCCTGTGGATTCTGACTCTCCCACGGGTGGGCAGAGGTTTGACCCTGATCAGACCCTGCCGTGGAGCTCCAGAGCTGGGGCTGGTGTGCGTCCACTGCCGAGCAGCTGGGTGGCCTTGAGTGGATCACTTAGCCTCTCCAAGCCTCGCATCTTAACACAGGTGACTCGGTATGGACCCCAGCAAGTCACAGACCCTCAGTGACCCTGTAATCTCCTTTCTCCTTTGCTACTTTTGTAACTCACAAATGACTCTGGAAACCTGCCTTCGCTGTACTGTTTCGGGGGGTCTCCTCCCCTGTGCCTCCCTGTCTGCAGACCACCCCAGGGGGCCTTGACCCTAACCCCGTAATAGCAAACCCCAGTGGCCTTTGCATGGATTCTTACCCAGCGTGGCAGGTGTGACAGATCTTGGGGTCCTGTGGGCCAGTCCTGCTTCTTCCCATTTAATGATTGAACCCAGTGTTGAGGGGCAGAAACCACCCCCACCCCCAAAGCTGAAGCTCAGGCCCAAAGTGAGAGGGCGCACCGGCCCTGCAGGACGAGGGTAGCTTTTGCACAGGCCTCCCAGATGCGCCACGGGCCTGGAGATACTGAGGACATTACTGGGCCCGGCCAGAGGCAGAGCATGAGGGAGGCCACCCCAGGAAGGCGCAGACCTGGCAGGGGCCAGCGCTCAAAACCTGTGGGAAAGTTACAGCCCAGGATGGGCCATGTTGGAGGCCTGGGGTCTTCCCTGCCACTGTGCAGCCGGGAGGTCCGAGGTTTGTCTGTCACCTCTCCGAGCCTCAGTTTCCCTATCTGTGAGGTAGAAGGCAGCTTCCACCTCACAGATAGGTGGCAGTCAGCGCTGCCGTGAAGATGGCATAAGCCAGCGAGGCGCAGCCACCTCATACCCTGCCAGGCACCAGCAGGAAGATCAGTGGGATTTAATGCTCATTCAGTGGAGGGAAAATTAAAAAGCTAATTACACACATCGTGGGCATTGGTTGAAATGACAGAATACTTCAAGGACTCATTAAAATAATGCCTGTGACTGTTTCTATGGGACAGGGTCAAAGCTCTTGCGATGACAGCCACTGTCACTTCTACTACTGTCACGGTGAGTGCTACCCTTTGGCTCCTCTTCCAGTGTCATGAACAGGAGCAGACGCCTCTGTGCCCCTCTGTGCCCTCCTGGCCTGTCCTCAGTCACCTTCCCCAGCGTGAGTCCCTTGGGGACTCCATGCTGACGCTAGAAAAGCGGGCTCTTGGCAGAGGCTAAAGAGCTTCAGGTTAAAGAGCTGTTTATTTTCAATCCTGTTGACCTGATTTTAATCCCCACTACATTAATGCCTGCAACCATCACATGGAATCCGCACGGTGGAAAATGAACTCATTCCCACACAATGATGCTCTGGGAGAGGCCACGGAGGTCGGAGCTGGGGTGCGTTTTCTGCAGGCTCTCAGGATCTCGGGCCTTTAGAAACTCCTCGTGCGCACTCAGGGAAATGGGCTGGGTATTTTTAGATCCTGCCACAATGTCTGCTTCCACAAAGCCAATTAAAACCCGAGGCTGCCCCGGTGCTTTTCCTGGAAATGAATTACCACTGTCGCAGGCCTGGCCTGGGCAGGTGCCAGCGACAGTCAGATGCATGTTGGTGAAGTGCCAAGGTGCGCGGATTCAGAGGGGATGCCGCAGTGGGGCCCCTGGAGGCTGAGCCTGCACCCCCCCACCGAGAGCGGGCACACTGTGATTCCTGTGATAACGGCCACCACCCAGAGAGCATTCAAGCTGTGTGCAGGTCCCCCCAAGCCCAAGGGTGGGGAGGATGAACTTGATCAGTGAGACAACACTCTGTCAGCTTCCATGAGGTTCCATAAGTTACAGGGTACTGCCAGGTCATGGGACAACCAGGATCTGAATCCCACTTGTTGGACCCAAGAGCCTGAGTGTTTAATCAATGCCCCCAAAGCTGACCTCACAGAGAGGCCCAAACGCAGCCTCAGGAGCCTGGGCACACACAGCCCCTGCAGGTTCGTCCCTCTCCACCCCCCGTTGCCACTTCTGTGAAGTGGAACAATCACAATCATCACAAAACAAGACCTGCCTCTCGGGGCGGGACTTTAGGAATCCATGTAATCCTCTCTGAGCCTCCATTTCCTCCTCTGTAAAATGGGTTGATGGTTAAAGTAAGCACATGCCTGCCCGTAGCAGGCACCCTGGAAGTGTCACTCCACAGTCCTCTTCCTTCAAGTGAAACCCAGGACGCCCCTACCCTGTCACCCTACAAGCTCTGCAGATCTGAGCAAATCGCTTTCTCTGTGACCTCCAGGTGTGCTGCTCCCCTCCCTGGGGACGAGGGCCACAGATGTCTTTAGTGGGAGGCCAGCAGGGTCTTGGCTGCCGCCTGGAAGGCCCACAGCCAGAGGGCAGCTTTCAGCACCACCTGCTGTGCAGACAGGAGGGCAGGACAGGGCGGAGAGGCCTCGGGAGCCTGGGATTAGACAGCGGGCGGCGGAATGCACGTCACACCTCAGGGGACCTGGGTCCAAGCCAAGGCGGGGATTTGATTTCGTCAAAGAGCTTGGATTAGCTTGTGTAATGGCCTCAAAAAATAGACCAGATCCCCAAGTTTAAGTTGCTGAGACAGAGCTGGGGACGTAGGGCCAAGGGAAGAGGAATGCATCTGCCCGAGGTCAGGGCAAGCAAGGGATGAGGGCAGCCTGGCGAGCTGGGGACAGGACCCGAGGCCGTGCCTCTGCCCGAGGTCAGGGCAGGCAAGGGATGTGGGCAGCCCGGCGAGCTGGGGACAGGACCCGAGGCCGGCCACAGTGTCTAAAAGTACCCCTTTCACTTCCTCGCGTGTGCCTGTGAAGTTTCTAAAGACCCAGCTGGAGATCCTGAGAGCCTGCAGAAAACACGCTCCGGCTTTGACCTCTGCCATGTACCACCCCACCCAGCTTCCCAATTTCTCACTTAATGTGCACTTGTTCTTCCCTGCCTACTCTATAGAGCCCCCAGTTGCCCCTGGGAGCCTGCGGAAGTGACAGGGTGAGAAACCAACTGCACCACAGTGCCCTGACCAGAGGAGAGCATGTCCTATCTCCTGCTAGGGCCCATCTGCCACTGCCCTGTCCACCTAATGGGGCCCAGTGCAGGGCCCTCTCTCCTCTGCTCCTGGGGGACTCCAGCTGGGCTGCTCCCAAGATCCCTACAATGCCACCAGGGGCATCATCTCACACTAGAGACATAGCACAAAGCCAGTGCTGTGTCCCCACCCTGGGTAAGGAGCAGATCCAGAGAGGCCAGAGCTCCTGACAGGGCACAGAGAGAGGCAAAGCAGGGTGGGTGGAGGCTGTGCCAGCTTCAAGGGGCTGTGAGCAGGAAGCAGAGGTGCTCTGGCAGAAAGTTGACATTGGCATCTGCCTTGGTTACTTTTCTCTCACTGCTGAGACAACATACCTGACACTCCAGATTAAAGGAGGAAAGGTTTGTTTAGCTCACAGTTTGTAGGTTCAGTCCATAACTGGCTGACTCTGAGGCAGAGTGGCACATGGCAGAGGGCAACAGCTCATAGCAGCAGAAGACAGCAAAAGCAGCAAGACCAAAAGGGGTAAAAAGGGCAAAAGGGAAGGTGCAAAACAGAGCCCCTCTTTCCCTCCCTTACATTATATGTGGGTTACCTGGCCCAGGGCCAGCATAGCATTCATGCCCATAAGTTCAGCACTGGACCAAGAATCAGTCACAAACTCTAGAAACCACCCCTGTGACTGCATGAGGCTTTGTGGGGACGTCTAGACACGAACCATAACATCCACCCCTGGCCCCTCAAAGACTCACACACACTCCTTTATGTAAAAGGCATTTTAATCCATGTCTAAGAGTCACCAAAGTCCAAACAATTTCAGCACTGCTAAAAAGTCCAATTCCCAAGTCTCCTCTTAGATGTAAGAGAAACATATGTAACCCCCTGTACAAATGAAAACAAAGTTAAATACTCCCAATATCCATTAGCACAAGACAGACATTTCCATTCCAAAAGGTACAAACAGGGATACAAAGGAATGGGACCAAAGCAAGTCCAAAATCCAGCAGGGCAAGGGTTAAGTCCCATGGTTCCACATGCAGCATCTGACATCCTGTGGCAAACTGAGCTCCAAAGGGCATGGGTGGCTCCACCCCTACCACACTTCCAGTGGTTGTAGCTCCCAGGGATTTTGCTCTTGGGCCTGTTTTGCTCCCTCCTTGCATTTTTCCTCAGACAATCCATGTTCCTGGCTTCTCCAAACTTCTGGGGTCTCCTCTGCACCTTTGACCTCACACTCAAAGCCCTCTCAGGGATACACTGTTTGGCCTCCCAGGTCTTCTGAAATCTGGGTGGAAGCCTTTTTTAAGCTCAGAACTCCTGCATTCCACATGCACCTAGAACCAGCACCATGTGGATGATGACAAGGCTCACTGCCAGCCAGTGCAGTAGCCAGGCTTCCTTCTTTCTTGGCTGAGGAGTCAAGAGCTTGAACCACTGGGCACTCTGAATCCAATTCTGAGGAACAAATTCTCTAGGCTGCCACCATTCTGGAACTCAGTGTAGCCGCCACCACCATTCCAGAACATAATGTGGCTGCTACCTTTCAGGAACATGGTGCCCTGAAGCTTTCCCCTCGGAGAAAAACCTTCCACTTTTGCAGTTTTGAGGCTGCAAAGGGTGGAGACTTGCTGCTTTTTGTGATGCCCTCAGGCCACCTTTTCTGTCCTCCAGTTCCGTCTCAGCAATCAAGATCTCTTCAGCTTTCTCTTTGCAGCCAACACAGCTTTACTAGAGCTTTCTTTCTGGCCAAACTCACAATGTTTTAAATCATCCTGATGGGCTCTTTGTTCCTGATTTGCATTCTAAATCTGTCTAAAAGCCTCCCAAAATAGCCATGTCACTGCCTTGAAATTTCTTCTGCCAGATAATTATTCTGTTGCCCTTAATCTCAGTCTCAGGCAAAGTCTCTGGACATGAGCAAAATGCAGACAAACTTTCTGCCAAGGCACAACAAAACATCATCTGGAGTCCAACAGTTAATGCACTCCTTCTTCCCAGCAGCAACCTCCTGAGCCTGGTCTTTCTCAGCAGGATTTCTATCAGCCTTTTGATCTTCTAAGCTGTGACCAGAATCTCCCATACAGAACAGCCTAAGGCATTCCAGTAACCTTTCCAAACTCTTTCCACAAGCCATTCCCAAAGGCTCTTGAACCATGTGGTCAGGTAGAGTCACAGCACAACTCCACTTCTCTGGTACCAAATTCTGTCTTAATTTTCTCTCATTGCTGAGACAAAATACCTGACACTCAGAGTTAAAGGAAAAGTTCATTTAGCTCACAGTTTGTAGAGGTTTTAGTCCACACTCTGATGGCTCCAAGGCAGAGTGGCATAGCTGAAGGGCAACACTTCAAGGTGGCAAAAGCCAGCAAAAGCTACAAGACCAACAGGGGCAAAAAGGGCAAAAAAGAAGAGTGAGAAAACAAGCTTCTTTCCTTCCCTTATATTGCATGCAGGCTGCCCACCCCAGGGCAGGTGCAGCACTCACACCCATAAATAATTCCAGCATTAGATCAGGAATCAGTCACAAACTCTAGAAGCCTGCTCCCATGACTGCATGAGGCTTGGGGGACATCTAGAAACAAACTATAATAGCATCACTGACTTAATATTTACTCAAGGAAATTACAGTGTCATGTTTTCCAAGGGGCCCCCTCACTGTCAAAGCCTTGCTCAAACAGCACTGAGGGGGACAGAGCCACCCCCACCTCTCACATTGGGGGTACTAGGATTTCCAGAGACCAGTAGTGGGAGGCTTCAGGAGTCCCAAAGACACAGAAACTGAGCCCCACACTTCACCCCTGCACCTAGCACAGGACAGAGCACTGTGGGAGGGGGGAGGGCTGGCAGGTTGATGGGCAGATGTGTGGATGGACAGATGAGTGGACAGATGAAGGGACTTGTGGGTGGGCTGATAGGTGGGTGAGCAAATATGAAGGTGTGTGAACAGATGGATAGATGGATGCATGAGGACAGGTGACGGCATGACTGAATGAGTGAGCAGGGAGGTGGCAACTAAGCGGGTGGCTGGTAAGTGGATAATGGAGGGACAGATGGACAGTGCATGGTAGAAGGACAGACAGAGAGAAAAGAAGCAGAGAGGGAAGATGGAAGGATGGATGGGGCCACTGCTCCTTCAGTGGAGCATAGCTGTCCCTTCCCCTAATACTCGGCAAGGCTTGGCCCAGAGCACTGCTGTCCAGGACCCAGAAGACAAGACAGACAGACAGATGGGGACAGAGAAAAGGACAGATAAGACAAAGGCAAAAGGAAAAGAGAGGAGAAGAGAGAGGGG
>PVLA01014603.1:0-21977 GCA_004027455.1 Hydrochoerus hydrochaeris
GCAGCCTCCAGCGACTTCAGGTTGCTGGTGACCTTGAGTTCTGCCTCCAGGTCCCTGCATTTTAGTTCAGACACCTCTGCACGCTCCTCTGCCCGCTCCAGCTCGCCCTCCAGGATGTCCAGTTTGCGAGCCACCTCCTGGTATTTGCGGTCAGCCTCCTCGGCCCCTGGATCTCCATCTTCTCCTCATCCTTCATGGCCCGCTTCTCCATCACGTTCATCCCCCTCTCGCTCTCATCTGCAGCCTTTTCTGCCTCCTCCAGCTCCTGCGGGGCCGTGGCCAGTGGCTCCTGGGCACGGTCCAGCTCCTCCTCCACAAGCTGGATTCGTCGGTTGAGAGCGGCCCCATCTCCCCCGGCTTCCTCGCGGCGCTCACGCGCTGTCCAGCTCGCGCTGCGGGCCCTGCGCGCGGTCCTCCGCGTCGTCCGCCGGCTGCCGCAGCGCCTGCGGCTGCAGCGCCTGGATCTTGCGCTTCACCGCCTCCAGCGAGTTGAGCCCGGCAGTGGCGCGCGGGCTCTAGGTCTGCGGTTCAGCCCAGGCGGCGCGGGGTCCCGCTCGCCCTCTGCCCCGCCCCGCCCCGCCCCGCCCGGGCCCTACATTTGCCATTGTTTAAAATCTGACCCTTCTCTAAATCCAGTGCCCTTGTAGACCAACATGCACCACTGGGACACCAATTCCCATTTCTCATTCCTCTCCTTGCTTGTCTCTGATTCCTGAGGCTTCCTACAAAATCACCTTGTTCCTTCTCCTGCCTAAAATTCTTTCCACTCTTCCAGCTGGGTCTGTCCTTAGGGGCACTAACTCCTCATCCCTCACCTCTCCATGACCAGGGTGGGGGCCATAAGATGGAGCACTCTATTAACTTGATCGTTGCCTCTGAGGGCTCCTTTGAGCCCTGGGAAGATCTATCTGCAGACTTGAACCCTGACAACCCCACCGCAAGACCGTCACTGAATAGCAACATAAGCTTGGACTTGCTTCTCAGACCTGCAGCTTCTAGGTACACTTCTCTGTAGGTAGAAGGTATTATCAACATCATAAGGCAGCTACAGGGATTAAAAACCCTGAAAGTATCTATTTTGGTGTCTGATCATAACAGAAATGATCTTCCTCCAGATTTCCTGAGAGCATCAAGAGCAGCACACTCTCTTTTCCAGTGTCTCCATAATACTTTCTGTCATAAGTGTGCACCAATACCTCTAGCAGAGCCAGTTCTTCAGGGACTTGTCAGATGTCAGAGTGCCTCATCCCTCGTACCCATGAACACTTCCCATGATGCACCTTCACCCAGGCTGTTAATACTTTGGACTTGTTCTTAACTCAAAAACAGATGCTTTCTCTTTTCTGTTCACTGCTAGGACAGTGATCTAGAATATGAGTATGCATCTCATGATCATGGTAATGTGGGTTTTAACACATTTTTGCCATCGTGAAAGTCACTTATTCTAAAATCACTGACCAAATGTCAGATCCACTGACTCACCATCTTCCTTAGTATGAATGCCTCTACTGCAAGCAACAACAGAAAGGCAAACCGTCACTAAATTTTATACTTCAGATTACATTTGGGCACAATTAACTTTGGGGAAACTAATTTTCAGTGGTACAAGTTGCCTGCTCTGTGAAGAAATACCTGTGAATAGCCAGATAGATGATGGGAGAAGGTACAGTGTACGGAAATGATATGTAGACTTACTTTCAAATTTTGCCTGCCAAGAAGCCAGTGATGATTTTGCTGCTAGAGAGAGCCCAGGGAGGACCTGAGAGCAGACCACACACAGGAAGTTAACAAGAAGTCAGGAGCTGGAGCCCACTGCCCTTATCTCCAGCTCCAGCTCTGTTGCTTATGGAAAAGAACATGCACCATGTAGACTGACTGGCAAAACCTTAGTTTCACCTATGGAAGGTCATGAGTACCCAGGACAGCTCTCATATACATACATGACAGAGCTTATCTGGACCCCTCTTATGTGTTTCTAGACTCTTCCTTGTGCCTGAAACCTCAGTTATTACCAAACCCAATACATACTATGTTTTTCCTATGTGTACATAGCTGTGACAAGGTTTAATTTATAAATGTAGGTTCAGTAAAAGAGTAACAAGGATAATTTGCTATAGATCCTATCAACTTCAGCAAAAAATGTTTTTTTTTTCTTTTCTTAAATCAAGAACTTTCATGTTTGCACATAAAAGAAGTGCTTTATGGCCTCTCTGTCACGTCTGACTTGGCAGCATCACTGTTTTTGTATTTGATGATGTTATATTGAGAAAAATAGAGTCACTGGAACAGAAGCACTACAGTAACTGTAACGGTTCATGTAATGAAGGGGTGGCTGCTAAATACCAACAGGACAGGACAGAGCAGGGCCCTGGGGGATTTCATCACACTAGGAAGGGCGACAGCAATGTAAAATTTGTGAATTGGTTCATTTCTGCCATTTTCCTTTTAATATTTTGGACCGAGGTTGACTCTGGGAAAACAAGATCTAATTAAGTGAAAATTAAAAGTTAAAGTTAAGGTGATACTGTAATATCATACTGGCTTTCTCTGCATCTCAATTTTCAAATCCATAATAAAGTCCCCCCAATATTCCAGTCATCTATACTCTCACTGTTTCAGAGCTAAAGTTTTTTTATATATTCTATTCCATTGAGGCTGTTCCATTAAAGCTGCTTTGATAGGTGGCATAATTAAACCAAAGAATCTTTATATAAAAGAAATGTAACTCTTTCTAATTGTGGATTTGGATCCCTGAATATTAAACTTTCCTAAATCAGGACATATATTTTTATATATTTAAATTTTTTATTTAAAAATCTTCTGACAAAATGTTACACTCAAATCATTTTTCTTACTCTACTATATAACAAGTAAAAAAAAGTAACCTCAGTAAAGTACTTGCTTTGACTTGCTTGATTTGAACATACGATTACCTAGTGTACTTTGTGAAATGTGACCCTCCTTGGAAGAAGCAGCTAGTATTTCAGGCTCAATTTTGCACTGACACACTTATCCCAGGTCTGACAGCAGCGTTTCAAAAGGAACACAACAGAAACTGTTACTAGACCTAATTCTATATGCTTAAGACCTGAGAGCTCAGTACTCTCTCAAAGGGTAGACCCACTTTGGAGTCTGTTAGGGTGAGAGTCCCCTTTGCTGCTCACATGTCCCCTGGAGCTGCAGGCGCAGAGAGAGAAAAGTCAGAGGTGACTAATGATTCTGCTCTTTCTGGGAGTCAGCACTTAGATGTGCCAAGGGCAGCCCAATGATGTGCCCATCTAAACATGTAGGTGGCTGGACAGATGGTCACTCATTCGCTGGAATCTGCTGCTCTGGGGAGGCCTGGCTCCCAAACCCTTCTGGTCATGTGATTTACTTTAAAATGTGCCTAAGAAATAAAAATGAGACAATTCTCAGAATGTATCATTGCATGTTAATGCTTTCCTGTCAGAATATCATACCGTCTAGACTTTGCTGCATCCAGCTTTGAAAATCTATGCCCTCTGAATCTGTATTCCATAAATGCAGCTTTCACAGAATATATTAAAGTTGAAGGGGAAAGCCAATAATTGCAATGTTTGAAGATTCGATTTAAATACTTACAGTGGTCAAGAGTAGTCCCAGGGGAGCCAGGTAGAGAAGCCCAGCACTTGTGGAGTCTGCTTTAAATGAGTTTTTAATATTTAAAAACAAAAAAAAAATATGCCATCCATCCTTCTAGAGTTTTTGGTATGACAGCTGCATTTCTCATAAACTGAGCACACAGTTTGCTTATATGGGGCTTGGGGACCACCCAGCTGACTATGTGTACAATACTGTGGTCCTGATATCTTGCAGTAGAATAGACATCCTTCAGGAACATTTAGAGAGTGTGTATTACCCAGAATGGAACCAGACTCATTCCCTTCTGGAAATAGCAAATGTTTCTCCATAGATGACCTTGCTAACATTTCCATTTTTCACATAACTGCTTATTTCACAGCATCATGGAAACTTCCAACTCAAGATTGATGAAGAGCAATTGGACTTGGTCTGTAACACAGTCAGCCTCATAAGGTGTTGTGCGCTAACTCTAGGGGAGTTTGTATCTTTGAGAAGGTCACTCTTTTAGCTCTGGGTCCCCTGTCAGACTCAGTGGCTGTCAAGATATTGTCAGGTTAGGGCCTTGAGAAGCCTGTGCCCTAACCACTCACCTCAAACTGAGGTGAACTTCATTGGCCCACCAAGGATATTAGAATGTTATAATGTGTTCCATGATAGAAAACATTAGAGGCATCTCTTTGGAGAATCTGTGGAAGGTGAAAGCAGGTGATGGTTATGGCTTGTATCTATATGCACCCCCCTACCAAGTGTTCTCATGGTGGGCATTTCAAAGGTAGCTGAATCTAAAGGATGTGGAAATGGATTAAAGGTCCATGGTATCTGGTTTCATTTACTAGTTAGATTAACATAGTTCTGAGTGTGGATAATGGGCAGGCCTGCCCTGGGGGTGGACAGCACCACCCAAAGGCTTTTAGCCTGGATTAGATAAAAGAGAAAGGGAGGTTTAGTGCTGCTACTTTCTACCTTACTGCTTTTGCCTGCTCTACCATGGACTGTTTACTTATGTGATGTCCCTCTGTCATGCCACCTTGCTTTGAAACAAGCCAACTGAAACCTCTACAAACTGAGCCAAGCAAACCTTTCCTACTTCAGTTTATAGGTTCCACATATGGTGTCTCAGCAACAAGAAAATACAGAAAACAGAAGAAAAAAGTAGACAGGAAAGTCATTAGTAAAGCTGAAAGTCTGGTCTTTGAACCATGTCATGGGACATAGGGACTGGAAGCCTTGGTGGACAAAGTCCAACCAGGTGAGTACTCATTGCAAACCCCACACACCAGAAGGCAGCAAGTCACGAGAAAGGTGTGGCTGGTGTCTGGAGAAAGAGAAATGACACTCTGCCAGACAGGGATGGCTAAGCTCCCAGAAGCCTACAAGACTCTGCTTACATGTTAGATGCTGTCCTGAAGACAGGTAATGGAAGAAGTTCCAGAAGCCCGAGGGTTCTTGCACTCACCTCACAGGAGAAACTGTAGCAATGCCTAAATAGCTTTCCTGATATGCCATGAGACTTCAAAATTCACTTGTATATACATACAGGGAGGTGGTTTTTAGTAAATGTACAGATTTGTATAACCTTCACCACAAACTAGGTGGAGAACATTCTTATCACACTCAGATCTCCCTCACGTCTGGTCTCATTCAATCCCAGAGCTCATCCTCAGTCCCAGGAAGCCAGCTTCTTCTTTCTCTATACATTGGCCTTTTCCATATGTGGCACAGGCATAATACCCTGTAGCATGAGTGCCCAGAAATAACCCCATGAATGTACAGCCAACTGATTCTTGAAAAGGGTGCCAGGAACCATACATTGGTGAAAAGGCAGGATAGCCACATGCAGAAGAGTGAAACTTGACCCAGATCTCACACCCAACACCAAAATTAAATGGGGCAAAAACTAATTATAAGATCTGAAACTCTAAACTGGTAAAAGAAAATGTAAGGAAAGCACATAAGGTTAGTCATGAATTTTTTGGGGGGTGGGGGATAAAACCCAAAAGTACAGAAAACAAAGGCAAAAATAGACAAATGGAACTATATCAAGCTAAGAAACTTCTGCAGGACAAAAGAAATATTCACCAAAGTTAATACACAACCTACAAATTTTTCATGCAATTAATCTGACAAAAGGTTAAACAACAAAATTTATAAGAAAATTCTTAAAAATCAGTAACAAAAATCTCCAATTTAAAAAGCAAGCAAAGAATATTAGTCACTTCTCAAAAGAAGAAACTCAAATGGCTGACAAATTTATGAAGAAATGCTTAATGCCCTCATGTTCACAAAGAAAGAAGCCATTACCGTAATATGATATCATCTCACTCCAGTTAGAATGGTTGTTAAAAAGTAAAGAAAAATAACAAGGGTTGGAAAAGAACTCTTACACACTGTCAGTGGAAATGTAGATGATAGCATAACCATTATGAAGAAATGAATGTTTATTAAAAAATAAAAGTAGAATGACCATATGATTCATCCATCCTCTGTGTGGATATATATATATATAAATATGAACTTTTGATCAGAAATTATGATTTAAAAACACATAATCCTAGACTGTACTGTGTATTTTCATTTTGTAATGACACCTTTAGTGCACAAAAGTTTTTAACAAAGTCATAATTATTCCTTTTTTTATGAATTATGTCTATATTTTTGTATATAAAAACTAACCCAGGGTTGTGGAAAAGTTATCTTACATTCTTACATATCTTACGTATCTTACATAATTACATATCTTACATAATTGCTATACTTTTGTCTCTTATGTGAAGTTTACAATCCATTCTAAGTTCATTTTTGAATGGGATACAATAAGAATATAAGGTCTGATGTGAACATATGGTGAATATTAAAAATTTATTACAATACAAGACACACTGCCATTAATCCATCTGAAAATATTTTCTCTTGCTTCAAACACTTATTCCATTGTTCTTGCTTGTGAGCCAGTTCTGAAAGTCCTGTTTCCTGAGTGTCTTTAGGTACACTGTCCTGGATGCCCCAGTGTCCTGAAGCAATTCAGGAAGTTTACCTTCTATGGTCTTTTTGATTTGGGGGAAGATTCAGAAGTCACAAAGTGCCATACCCAGTCAATATAGTGGATGGGGACATGCCGTAACATTTTTATGAGCCTGTTTTTTCAGCTGGATGTCACTGTGCAGTAGTATTCATTGTGTTTTTTTACCATAATCTAAAGATACTCATGAAGAAGACTCGCAGAACTGCTTCAGAAAGTGACAGGAAAGATGAGCTAATGGTGTTCAAGGAAAGAGGGAGTATTTTGAGGGGATTAATAGCAATGTATCTTTTGCTAAAGCAAAAATAATTTAAGCATTCACATTTGGCTATGAAATTGTTCTGTTACTATCAGTGAAGAGTATCCGTTCTCCACTAATACCTTTTCACCTTTGATAGAAATCTATTCATCAAATATGTAATATTTTATTCCATTAGTTACATTAATTTGTTCCATTAGTTTGTAGGCCTAATTTAAAGAGATACTACACCGTTCTGACTACTGTATTATAACTTTCCAATAATTGTGATGTAAAGTAGAGTAAGCTTTCCTACTTTATTTTTCTCTATCAAAATATTTTTAGTTGTGTTCTTTGTATTTTCCTATGAATTTCATGATTGGTTTGTCAATTTCTATTGCAAAAATTTGTCAGGGATTCCATTGACTATAGAGTAATTTGGGGAAATTTTCATCTTGTTGCTAGGTCTTCCCACCATACACATGGAGCATCTTTGTGTATTTACTTCTTTAATTTCTCTTAGCAACATGTTACTGCCTTCAGCAGATGAGCACTATACTTCCTTTTGAAAATTTAATCCTAATATAGTGATATCTTTGATAACCTAGGGAATGCAATCATTTTCCTAATTTTCTTTTCAGGCTGTTCAGTACACATACATATAAATATTATTTATTTTATGTATATCTTGTACTATGCAATTTGTTAAAGTTATTATTTCTAGCAGTTTTTTTCTAAACACTTTATTTATACAGGATCATGTCCTTCAACAAAGATAGTCTTATGTCTTTCTCAATCTTGACTTCTTTATTTCTGCCATTGCTCCGTGGTTATGCTGGTGGAAGCTGCAGTACTTGTTGAAGAAGTGGTAGAATCAAGTATCCTCTTCTTGTCCCTGGTCTGGGGAAAGCTTGTCTTACCCCATTGATTATGATGTTAGCTGGGGAATTTGGCAAATGCCCTTCACCAAGGTAAGCAAATCTCTCCCTATTCCTACTTTAATTAAGATTTTCATTACTGAGAGAATGATGAATTCATCAGATGACATTTCTGAATTGACTGAGTCACACAAATTTTGTTCTCATTCATTAATATGATTTAATTCATTAGTTGAATTGTAGATGTTAAACCAACCTTGTATTCTTCAAATAAAAGCCATTTGTTCTGATCCATTCCACATGCTGCTAGATTCAGTTTGTTAGCATTTTGTTAAAAACTTTTGCTTCTATAAGAAATACTTTTTTCTTGTATGTCTTTGTCTGGCCTTAGTATGTCTTTGTCTGGCAGAGTGATATGGGATCTAGTCAGCAATATGCGGTCATGCTCTGAATTGAATTTCCTTCCAGGAAAGTTTGCTCTCACACTGTGCAGTATCTCATCGACATTGACTTTGAGATCGATGTTTCCTCTGCAGCGTGTAGCTGAGGAGGAACTGTGCATCATTTTAGAGGCCTTTGGTGTTATGTTAATATCAACTCAGCTTTCTAATAGTCACTCCTGTTTCTGCAACTGATGACTGGTCGGAATGTGCTGTCAGATACTTAGCTGTTCTAACCACTGCTGAAAGATCTGCCTTTGGGCTCAGGAGATCATGCGAAACCCAGGCATCTGTCAGACCTGCCCCATTTGTACTCTCTACTGAGCACTTTTATGTCACTGTGCCTATGAGCTTGCTATAGGCCAGGGCTATGGGGGAAATGTGATTGGCTCTTTCCTGTATCTTCTGATTAAATTTCTTGCCAAGCTATTCCTTGTTCTAACCTGACAAGTCACTTCAGGCTAATAGCACAGCTGGTCATAGTTGCTTACTTGCCACTGAGATTGCTACTGATTTGGACAACTTGGTGGGCAGGGATATTTTTTCCTGCTGTTCCAATAGTTCTATACCTTCTGATAGCAAGGCAGTTGGTAATTTATAGCCTGACCCAGACTGTCACAACTACTCCACAGACAGAACCATGATGAGCAGGGTACTGAGGAGACAGCAAAAGCAACTTCGTTCAAGAACACAACAAACCCAATTCCTCTTGCCCTGAATCTAGCATTTAGAGAATTTTAGCTTATTTGAAAGCCTTGGTTGTCTCCCAAGGATCTGGAATGTTGCTTCGATCCTGTGTCTAGTTTATGATTCATTCTGGATGAGCAAAGATGGAGTCTTTCTCCTTCCACCATGCCATAGCACCCTGGTTTGACACACGCTTCCAATTCTATCCCCTGTGCCTCTGGCTGAAAATGGGAAGGTCTGGTTTTAAACCCCCAACATGAGTTAGCTGTGTAGCTTGTGTTCATTCTTCTTTCCAACTCTGCTCTTGCTAATGCAAATAGAGGGAGATTGACAAAGAGATGTCCACAGTCAGCTCTCGAGTTTCATTAACTCAAAGAAAAAAATACATAATATTAATCAAACAAAAATCAAGTCTATAAAACACTTCAGAATCATATAGTTCTTGCTTATGTAAAAGCACTTATCTTTTTTTCCAGATGAGAGTGTAGACAGCCATTCATCTCTTATTCCATCTCAAAATAGCCACAAGCCTGCATCTGGGTGCACGTCTCCATTCTCTGATGAGCTTGGAGTAATTAGCAGGTGTACCTGACTGTCCTAGCCAGGTCACGGGAAAACCTTATCTTCCCAGCGAGGATCCTATATTTCTATGACTATAGACTGAACTCTCCCTAACATGTTACCTTTTCTTGACAGCTACAAATAAAAATGTCATGAAAATGTTATTGTATTAGTGACACAATGGCTGTGTGCTCAAGTTTCTGGGTAATAACCCCAGTTTTAGAGTTCGCATCCCCAGTTTTGAATGATTGTAATAGGACTGTATCTCCCTCCCACCTTTTCCTCTTAACACTCCCATCACTTCCTGCTACAAGCAGCCATCTGATCTTTCCCATCAGCACTTGCTCCTTACCTCCGCAGGCCCCTCCCTCTCTCAATGATGGACACTAAAGAGTTGCAAAGAGCTGTGTGTCTAGTGGATTAATGACTGGAGCACTACGAGGCCATAGTGTGATTCTCAGGAAAATTTTCTCAAACTAAACAGCATCCTTAGCTTCACCTATACCTAAGTTTTGAAAAACTTCGGTAAGAATTCATTTTAGCTATCACAGATTTTACAATCATATGATGACTGTTTGAATTGGTAACTGAACAAAAAATTATCAGTTTCCTGGTGATTAGTAATTTTACAGTCCATTATGAGTGCTTAAAAATGCCTCACAATATATATAAGCTGTATGCATGTATCTGTTCAATTTAATATATTACTCATATGTATATTTGATTCAAACTTTATATTGATTTATTTTACATCAAGTTCACCCAACATAAAGCATGTGCATTGTGTTAAATCATCCTCTATTCTTTTTATAAAAGAATTAGTTAATTTAGTCTGCAATAAATAGGAGAGGTTTTGAGTATACTACAGAAATAGAACTACTTGGGCTGGGGATTTAACTCAGCGGCACAAGTGCTTGCCCAGCAAGTGTGAGGTCATGAGTTCAACCCTGGTACAAAAAAAAAAAAAAAAACACAATAGACCTACTTAAGAAACTTTTGTTTTATTTTTAAAATTTAATTTTTATATTTCCAGCTTTATTGAAGAATTATTGACAATATTGCATATATTTACAGTATGCATGATGACAGTTTGACATATGTCTACATCGTGAAATGATTTTCACAATTAGACTACTTAACATTTATCCTCTTACATATGTATCACTTGTGCATGTATGTGATGACTACATAAAGATACACTGTCTTTGCAAATTTCTTAAATATAGCACATTGTTAACCATGATCATATAGTCATTGGACTGTACATCAGATCTTCAGAAATGATTCATATTATTGTGCCCCTTGACCAATATCTCCCCATCGCTTCTCTCTTCATAATAACGAAACTACCATTCATTATTTCCATGACTTCAACTTTTTTTTAGATCTGACATGTGAGATCATGTAATACATTCATTTGTTTTTCTGCATTTGCCTTATTTCACTTACCATACCCCATAGATTCCCCCATGTTTTTATAAAGGGAATATTTTCTTTCTTTCTAAAGCTGAGTAATAGTCTCCTGTGAGGTGCGGGCAGGCGTGTGTATGTGTGTGTGTGTGTGTGTGTGTGTGTAAAAATCACATTTTTTTATCCTTTTATCTACCAATGGATGCTTAGATTGTTTCCATGCCTTGGCTATCATGAACACTAAGTGCAGATAATTCCTAGAAGGTATTTATTTCATTTCCTCTAGTTATATATACAGAAATGAAACTGTTGAATCACATAGTAGCGCCATTTCTCATCTTTTTGTGGTATTTCCATACTATTCTCCACACAGACAACACATTCTACTCCATTCATTCTAACGATTTACATTCCCACCAACAGTGTCAAGGGTTCTCTTTCCCCTCATGTCATAACAGCAGTTATTATTTTTGACTTTTATAGTTACCATCTTAGTAGTCAGTATGAAGCGATATCTCGTTGTGGTTTTGGTTGGCATTTACTTGATGATAAGTTAAATTGAGATTGAGTGTTTTTTTCATGTGTTTGTTGAACATTTGTATATCTTCTTTGAAAAATTACATATTTGACTTCTTTGCTCATGTTTTTTGTTTTTTCTCCTTGAGGTGTGTGAATTCCTTACATATTTTTGATATTAATCATTTATCAAATAAAAGGCTTTTACTCTCAATAGTTGGCAGACAAAGATCAGAGTGGCAGTTGGCTGGGCCATGACAAGGTGCAGTCAGTCATCTGAGGGAAGTGTTTTTGGAGGATGTGCAAGAACGATGCAGATGTAGGAGACAAAGCACATGGGGTTGCCCCAGGCAGACGGTTTGCATAAACAATAGCTGGGCGTGTTGGGGCACTCTGGGACCTACAAGGAAGCTTCCAACTCTGACATTCTGTGGTCTGAAAGTATAGAAATTGTCTGCGTCACAGGTTACAGGTAATGAACTATCCATGGTGCACTGTTATGTAACATAAAATAAATGTCTTCTGAGCTTGACTCAACTTGTCATAGAGGCTCACACTCCCTTGACTAGAAGCTCTGGAGCCATATTGTCATAAGTTTCTTCTCTATAATGTGATCTCTAGAGATCTTACAGATTTTGGAAATCTAAGGAATTGAAATTGTTTGCTTCTGACCTCTTCTATGCATGAGACTTTATTTTTCACAGAAGGAGCAAATGTTAACTAGATTATGTTACTCCTCTGTATGCTGTTTCATGTCATGCACTTGGAAGAGGAAGAGCTCCTTGGTGGACGGATTCCGCAGTAATGAATTTCAGGGAATCTTGCTCACAATGCATTTACCATTTGGGACTGTCTTCCAGCATACTGCCTCACCTCCCCCATCAAATCCACCAGAAGGATCTGTGCATTCTAACTCCGAAAAGGGTGTCTGTAGAGTCCCGTCCCTTGAGGCCTGCCCACCCTTCTCTGAGTCAGTGAGAAGACTTTTATGGCTCTCCCTGGACCATAGACTCTTTCATTTTCTTCTCTATATCATGACTCCTCCTTGTTGGAAATGCCAGGAGTTCTTATTCTGCCCTTGAAATGCTCCAGATTTCAACAGGGGCATGGCCCTCCAGTCAGACTGTCTGGCTAAAATATATCACTTGCTAGTGCATGTGCTCATTTGTCCTGAGACTCAGTCTCCCCAGCTGTGGAATGGGAAGAATTTTCTCTGCCTGTGGTGGAAGTAGCTCATTATCCCCCCAGATAGATGTTCTCCTTTCCACAATCAGGCAGTTTATCATCAGTGAGCCTTTTCCTGTCCAGGGAAAACCTTTCTCAGAATCCTTAGCATTGAGTGGGGTCACAGGACTGTTCCAGCTAGTGGGATGTGAGTGAAAATATTGTGTGGCTCATACCAAGGTGATTAAAAAATAAGCATTCCTGCTCTTCTTCCTTTCTCTACTTGTCACTGGATTTGGATGTCACCAAAGCCTACAAGACCAACACACAGATGGGTGGATCTGTGTTACAGATCACAGGTAATTAACTACCCATGTTGCACTTTGTATAACATAAAATAAATGTCTCCTGAGCTTGACTTGACTTGTCACAGAGCCTCACACTCCCTTGACTAACTTACACCCCCAGAGATGCATGAGCAAACAGGAGCAAGGTGTTGGGGGATAGAACCTGGCAGAGTAACAGAGGTCAGCTAAGTCCCGCATTCACTTGAAAGCTGTTGCCTATACACATTGCCTTGTGCTGCTGAGAATGGTGAGAGCTGATAGAAGAGCTTACATGGAGACATCACTGTTGTTCAAACATAGAGAGATGATTTCCTGATTCAGTATTGAATAGAGTTGCTTTAGAGAAACTGTAACCCTCTGACTTAGAGGTGTTAGATGTGTGAGCCATGTGGGGGCAGCTGGCTGCTAATCGCCTTCACGCTGTCTTCATAGGAGGACCAAGGAAACAGTGCCTGAGTGTGAATATGCTCTCTCCAGTTCTTATTGTGAAGTTTTATATAAGGAGAATTTTAGAGGCATCGATATACAATTTGATCAATTCTAAATTATGTCTAAAAATAAATGAAAATAACAATAGTACCTTATTGCATCTTCCCTTTTACAAAGGATTATAGTCAATTGGACCATAATAATGGGCAATGACTGAGGTCAGAGAGTAAAAAGCAATTCGCATATATTGTTTCCTATTTCTTGGGGCTTTTAAGACTCCATCAGTTTAGCACCATTTCATAGGCACACAAGTAGAAACTGTCTAGAGTTCTTGTGTCCTTCACTAAAGGGCCCCAGGCAGAGGCCGGCAGGGTAAAACTGAGGCTGGTTCTGCTTCACTTCCTCACTGCCCACTGCAAGTCCCCAACCACTTCTTCTTCCCTACATGTGGCCAAGTTGCAGACTTAGCATCAAGGGTCCCATTTACAAGGAAGGAGAGCAAGCATTGCAATCTGCCTCATAGCCTGATGCTTCAGTCTAGACCCTGACCATGATGAGATACAGGAACAGTGTATTTGGAGAAAAAGGTAAAGAAAATCATACAGACTATCTCAAAGAACAGTTTCTCTTCCCATCAAACAGCAGCCCTGCCTTTTATTGGAAATAAGCCAAAGCACAGGCAGCAATCTGGGTTATAAGGAAAAAGAAAGTCTTCACGTTTATGTCAACAGTTGAAGCTCACAAATGTGTCCAGTCTCTTCCTGTATTTAGTTGGCAGATAACAGATCAATTCCTTTCACAGACAGTATGGCATTCCTGTTCTCCAGGACATTACATGGGCCCAGAGCAGGAGACACACAAAAGAGGCAGAGGGAAGAAGGAAGAACAGCCCCTGGGTTTATGGACAGAGAATGTGTTTAAAATCTTCTGATGCTGGCAGGCTCCAACATGAAAGCTGCTTCTAAAAACAGCAATATATTCTGTGCTCAAAACATGTCCTAGATGTGATGCCCAGAGCTTTCTGTGCCCCATGATGGTTGATCTCATGAAGCTCTTCAAAAGGAATGGACAGTCATGCATCCAGTTAGGGAGACTAACCAATCTGTCCAAAAATGCTGTGAGTGGAGGTTATGGGAGGACCCAGCTCCAAGCCTGCCTGATTCAAAGTTAGAACACAAGCGGGCAGGCCAGGCTGATATGTGTAATGACAAGAGCACACCTGACTGGAGGACCAGGGGTAGCCCTAAGGAAGGAGCAGTAGGTCCTAAAAGGTGAATGTGCACTCCTGGGCTGTGCCAGAAAGAGGGAACAAGGAAGCATACTGTTACGCTGCTGCCATCATGGCCCCTCAGGAGCAGTTCTGTCTTCCCCCTCTGACCCTTGACCAACAGAATGCCATAGAGTTGATGCAGGGTCAAGCCTAAACTTTGGGAAAGCCTGGAAAGCCCACCATCCTCTCTCATGAAACCAGAGAAGTTGTTCCTTCGAGAAGTCCACTTACCCTGTGGGGCCACCCATGGAGGTGACAGGGACATTACAACAGGGAGAAACACTGAGGCTAGATGCAGAAAGAGAGACCTAGTCCACCCTGGGCTGCAGCTGAACAGAGACCTGTGGCTACAGAGGCACAAGCCACAGTGAGCCATGCCAAGCCAGACTGCAGAGCTGCAGGCACATAAATCACCCAGTGGTGTTTGGAGTAACTAGGTTCTGGTAGCTTGCACAGACAGTGATCCAGGATACTCAAGAGTGCAGGGATGCAGGGAGATACAGCGGAGCAAATGCCAGAGGCTACTGTAATGAGACCATTGATTGCCTATTTCTTGGCAGTTATCTGAACACAGAAGTCACATGTTCTGAGGGGATGGTGGAGGCTGGAGGAGCTTCAGCAATGACAGTGAGAAGGGGTCACAATGTCCAGTGCCATGAGTGAGACCCAGACATTCTCCACACCTTAGAAATACATGCCACAAGGACACACAGATGCTAAGCTTTCATGGTAGTCCCTCATGTGACAAGGAGTCAGTCAGCAGGATCATTGCGACTTGAACTGGTCAGATTGAAGAATCCTGGCTGAAGAGGTTGGGGCTTGTATTCATCCATTTCCCTTGACTGTAATAAAATACTCGGTGCTGGATAATTTGTAAAAAATAGGTTTATTTATCTTGCAGTTTCTGAAGTTGAAAGTCCAAACAGCAGGGCTCTGATCCTGGAGATAACCCCTGACTATTTCATACCAAGACTGATGGCACCGTGGCAGGAGTATGTGCCAGAGAGAGGGATCATATGGTGAGAGAGGTTGCCAGAGCTTAGGGAGGATCCTGGATTGCATTTTCTCTAACAATCCTCTCTCAAAAACAAATCAGGATCCCACAAGACCTACCTTAGTTTCTTCTGAGGGCAGTGTCCCCAGTGGTTTAAGAAGGTAATGTTCCACTAAACTTCACTTCTTAAAAGTCCCATTACCCCAACTGTCTTGTTGTGAAGTGCTGTGTTGCTTACATTGTTCTGTTCTGATCTGCTTAGATCTGTCCTCTTTTGTTTTATTCTCTTTAAATTTAAAAAAAAGTCCCATTACCTATTACGTCACCATAAGGAGGACCAATATCCTCTTGGAAGACAAATGATACCTAAACTGTAGCTGCAATGGTATCTGAAGCCCTTTGTAATACTCCAACCCCCCACACACATGACCTATCCTTCTCAAATGCACACAGACGGTTGTCTTTCAAAGGAATTTCAGAGGAAAGGGGCCAGGGGCCGTGCACTGAGGTTCCGGTTCGTCAGAAAGCAAAGGGGAGCACTGCAGAAGCAATTTACAAATTGCACCCACGGTGGTCAAGAGGGGTTGGATGGCCCCTGGCTGAGGGTGTTCTAGAGCATCGACAGGATGAGGGCCAATATCCCGGGGTCTTTGGGCTCCAAAGCCACACATCTTAAGCCAAAACCAAACTCTCCCAGGATCCTTCCCAGTGTCAGAGGTGATGAGATGAATGGGCCTCCAGGATGACCTTGGCAGCCTCTGAGAAAGAATGACAAAGCCTGCCCACGTCTGAGGGAGCTCGGTACTGCATTACAGGGGGACTTAGCCGTAAATCACTTAAATTCTTCCCTGCCGCTCTTCTATCCCTGCCATAGGGACTGGCCTAGCATCCAGAGCCCTCGCTGCAATGATTGGGCACTGGTACGGCACCTCTGTCTCACCACTGCTTGATGCGAAATGCAGGAGCCCAGAATCATCTCCTGGGGGTTGTTCCTCTTACTGTCCCTGGCCCCAGCCCTCCATGAAGAATGTCTCTCTGCCCAGACCCTGGCAGCAGCATCTGTAGCAGCCAGCTGGAGAAGTTAAACAGATAATTACCTCCGCATGCATCGTGGTGAGCCAGTTATTAAGGCACTGATTAATTGCTTCTAAAGTATATGCTGAATGACATTGAAACCACATGAAAGAGTGTTGGGCCCACATCTGAAATAAGAACATTCCCCAACACACCAATTACCCTTCTTCCTGGTGTCCTCTCACTTGGAATTATGGAGAAATTTCCAGAAGATAAAATGACATTGATGTCATTTTTATTCTGCTGCCTGACATGTAGAGTGGGGTCCAGAAACCAGGGCCACACAGCATGGCCACACAGAACCAGGCAGAGTGGAGCTTATACGAGGAAATTTTGACATTCTTTTCTTTCTATCTGGCACATGGATTTCCAGCTCTTCCTGAAATGCAGGGGTTTGCTGTTACTTTTCCTGTGGACACAGCTCACCTCCAGGGTGCTAATAGCCTTTTAACATGTTACGTTTTTCCCATGAGCTGTATAACAACACAGAAATGGTCTTTTTTGCAGCTAAGCAGCAAAAGCAAGTTTGGAGACCCCCTTGGAAAAGCCCATCCGAGGATGTGATGCTAGCCTCATTTTGAGTCCAATGCTCGACTTGTTGGATCTCAAATTCCTGATGGAAACATCCTCTCAGGGCTCTAATTAGAGCAAAGGCCAACAACCTGTGTGCATTCCTGGCAGCCCACCAATGGCTTGAAGAAAAGGGTGTCATTTATCCTCTTTCCATCCCATGACAAGCGCACCC
This sequence comes from Hydrochoerus hydrochaeris, assembly GCA_004027455.1. Classification (NCBI taxonomy): domain Eukaryota; kingdom Metazoa; phylum Chordata; class Mammalia; order Rodentia; family Hydrochaeridae; genus Hydrochoerus; species Hydrochoerus hydrochaeris. Next base: position 17,376 of record PVLA01014603.1, read on the forward strand.
CATGAACAACAGGCTGAGGGAGGCCTGTAGTCTGATCCTTCCACACAGTGACCATGTTACTCAAACAGTGTCCACTACAGGTCTGGGGCCTGGATAGGCATGATGGTGGCCTGCCAGCTAGCAGTGCTTCCCTCCTCCGTGCTTGCCCCTTCTGTTCTTGTCCACTAGGTGGAGCACACTTGAAGTCCACCTCTTTCCCCATTACTGAGGATTGAACCCAGGAACCTCATAGTGAACTTATTCCCAGTTCTTTCACTGAGGTATTTATTTTGAGACAGTTCTCATGAGGTCATTAAGTTGCTCGGGATGACTCAGACTGATGATCCTACTGCCTCAGCCTCCCCGAGTGTTGAGATTATATGTGTGTGTCACTGTGCCCAGCTCAAAGTCTGTCATTTTATGGGTCATCCACCTGCACATTCCTGAGTGAAGAGATGCTGGGTCCTGAGGGAATCTGGAGGGCTGCAGGGCAGCCCATCCCACACTGAAGACAGTATCTCTAAGCAAACACACTGGCCTCTTGGGAAACCAGAACCTTGCTGTCTGCCCTTAAGTTCTGTGCATCCTGCTGTGAGTAATAACCCCAATCCCCTATAAATATATATGTGGTGTTTAATTCATGCCTAAGACCACTTTGTAAAAGTTTTAATTAGTACTAGAAACCTCACAATAAACTGTCTAAAGTTCATACAAATGAAAGTACACATCCATGACCTTGGAGTCCAATTATAAATGGTGGTCTTAGAACAATAATCCCACGGGGAAACAAATCCTGGGGGATGGGCATTTCGCTAAAGTTCCTCTCACCGCCTTGGCCCTTCCTGACTCCCTTCTCTGCAGTGCTGATGAGTCACTGGTGCAGCTCTAGTAAAGATTTCCTCATTTGTGGTGGTATTTCATGCCTTGACTTCTCTTCACTGGCCTCTTGGAGTTTAAAAGGTAGTGTGAGTCTTGGTTGTATTTATAGTAAGGGCTGCACTTACATGATTGTGCACACGTTGTATACACTCTATGCCTCAGTTTCCTCCTCTATGTGAAAGGAAGAAAGTAGCCACTGCGGACTGAATATATGTGTTCCCCTTGTCCCCTACTTTCATGTATTTAAATTCTCTCCCACAGTGTGATGGTGTTTGGAGAAGGAGGCCCTGGGAGGTTATTAAGGTTAGATAATGTCATGAGGGTGTGACCATCATCACTATGCAATTAAGACCCTTGGGAAAGAGGAAGACACAGCATTTCTCTCAATCCAGTGCACTAATCAAGGATGGGCCACGTGTGGACACCACTCAATGACAGCCAGCTGCAAAGCAGGAGAAATCCTCTTACCAGACACACCTGATCTTGGACTCAACTCCTGAATGAAAAAAGGCAACAGGCAGTGACATTATGGCATGTCCCTCATATTGACAGATGATGTCAGGAGCTTGTCTATGGTTGCACATCATGGCTGAGCAGGGTTGTGTGGTGGATTAACTGATGATCAACTTTTAACACCCAGCTGGACTGAATCAGCCCGACTCTGGGCGTGGAAGGCCCCCTGAGGATTGTTGACAACAGCATAAAAGAAGAAAACTAGAGGTGAAGATGATGTGCTGTTATTTCTTCTGGAGAAACTTGTCACACTGATTTTCTTAATATGAATTCAGCTGCTCTCATGGTCAGAGGAGGTCGGGTCATCGCTGGCGCTCAAGATGGCTATGATTCTCTTCAGAGCAGTACTGCTCCTTACCTTGAGCATTACTTCCTGGCTCCAGTGCAGATCTCTTAGCCTGCTGGCAGATTCTTCACCTTATTGACACAGACTTGCTATCTTCCATCAGTGACTTTTGGGACTTTCCAGTTCATATCCTTGATACAGATGTGCGTGAGACATTGTCATGGGCCCTAGACCTCCAGCTGGATTTGTGGAGGACGTTTCCATGGACTCCAGGTCTTCAGTTGGACTCATGCAGGACACTGCTGTGGGATCCAGGCCCTCAGCTGGATTCTTTGAGTTCTAGTGCATGGACAGATCTCTCGCACTCCTCTGCATTTGATTTTTGGGTGAATATTATAAAACAATCCTATAAATTATGTATCCTGTATTAAATGTATTGCCTTGCATTTAGGTCTGTTTGGCCTACAAGTTCTGAGTCTCTCCCTGAACAGTGTGACTTGCTTTTAATAATGTGACTTTCCTAACTACATTATTATACCTGTTTAGGAAACCTTGTCAGTGACAGTATCTTCCCCCAATAGACTGCCATTGACTGAATTTCCAAATTAAGGTAACATGTTTATAGCTGTCTGTGCTTACGGTGCACAGTGGTGGGTTCTTTATTGTGTTTGCATGTGGGTTTTTGTTTCTAACATGGTTTTCCTCATCCTCCCTGCCTTTACAACCTAACGTGATTAGTGCTCTGGAAAGTGGAGCTCATTAGAGATGCGAAATCTGGAGACCACTAGAATATCAAGTGTCTGAAGCAAAGTGAACGAGCCCTTCAGAACTTTTCAAATCAGCAGAGCCTGGTCACATTAATTATTAACTGCACTGTGACCTAAATAAATCTAAGGCTCATGCTTCATTTAAACATTGCTTGTCACATATCGTGTTCACTCAATCTTCCAAATAGTTTGAGTGCAAAGGAAAAAAAGACGCTGTCTTTCAAGTGCAATTATAACTGAGGTAACTACACAAATTAACACAGCTCACCTTTAACTGGTACAAAGGCCTATGTGCTCTAGCATGTGCAAATGCACAGTGATCCCTCCACGGTCAAGAAAAGAATGGTGGGCGGACCTGAAACAGGAAGGTTAAATGGCTCTTCTTTAATAAGTATAATTTCTTACTATAGAGTATCCATCTATGTTCATTCAAAATTTGTCAGCAAGATTATTGTTGAACATTTATCAAGGAGATCTGTTTTGCCAATAGTCAAATGACAGCTAAATGACACCAATTAGAATGAAGTGCACATTTATTAGAATAAAGGCCATCCTTGCTGATAAGTTCAAAACCCTTTTCTGGCTATGGATTTGTGTCAGTTCAGTAAGCTCTAAATACCCCTCTATGTTTGCTAGCACTCATGGATCGGGTGATTGGGTGCACTGTCTACAAAAGGAGAATCAATACTAGTGATTGCACTTTAAATGTGTGTATTTCTAAATACCCAACGAATCCCACATTTCATTCTTTACAGGAGAATAATCACAAAAGGATGAGAACGGAACCCTTCTTGGGAACCTTCTGGATATATTCTATCCTTTTCAACACCTTATGGTTTATATCTAGATATCTCCCCAAAGCTCATATCATGCATGTGCTCATGGATGGGGCTTTTGTGATGTGACCGGATCATGGAGGCATGACAGGCATCAGAGGATTAGACCACTGCTAAGTTTATAGATAAATGTGGTGTTGCATGGTAGGACCTGGTCAGAGGAAGTGAGTTATTGAGGACATGGCCTAAAAGGGTCTATCTCTCTCCGTCTTCCCTGGATCTCTCTCTCTCTCTCTCTCTCTCTCTCTCTCTCTCTCTCTCTCTCTCTCTGTCTCTCTCTTTCCTGCTGCTATACCATAAAGGGACTTTTCCTCTTCCATGACACTCTGTCATACCACTTCGCCAAGCAGCCAGAGGACAATGGACTGAAACCTCTATCAGCTGTGAGTGAAAATAAACCTCTCTTCCTTTACATTGTGAATGTGCCTCAGCAATGAGAAAGTAGCAAAGACACCAAGCGTTCACCTTTGGCAGCTTTCAGGAGTCCAGTGTCCTGCAAAATGACCAAGTGAGCATGCTCACCACACTCCCTTGTCCTAAGTCAATCAGCTTGAAGGCAGGAATTCTCCAAGTTGGATGAAAGGTACATTCCACTGATGGTAGAACTGTGACCATTTGAACTGTATGCCTCAGTGGTTCTATATTGGGTCCTGACCTAGATCCCTGATCTTCCAAAGGAGTGTACAGCGTAGATTAAATAAAAAGAGACAATTGTATGATTTTTTAGGGCTCCTGGAGTGTCAAAACCCTTTAGTTGAGCTTGTGACTCTGAGGGCTTAGACCAAGTCTTCTCTGAATTAGCCCACTTTATTAGGACCAAGGACAAAAGGTGAGAAAACTAAGAAAAAGCAGGAAATGAGCAGGACCTTGGGGGTCGCTTCAAAGAATTCTCCAAGTGGTAAATTATGCCAATTTAGAAGAACCATCTTATCTCCAAGATAACATTCATGGTAGGATTGAGACTGCAGGAGTGAACTTCCTTTAACTGCTGTCTCCATTTACTTAATTAGTGGAGGAGCCAAGGTGTCTTCAGCTGTAGCTTTATCTTGCCCTTTGAGGTATCTCTGGCCTCACAGGCTACTACAAGCCTCAGCCAGGACCAGTGATTCATAGAGGTTCACTTACTATGAATCAACTTCCATCACGAGGCAAGGGGCGGAGACCTAGAACAGACTCACAGATAAACATAGAGAGCCAATCAATAAAATTTAAATCCTGCTCAGAGCCACTTCGTAGTTGTCTCCAACAGTCCTACGTAGGGAGCCCAGGTGGACTTGGACATCTCTAGGAGATAACTCTAATGCTCCTGAGTCTCTGGAGTGGGAAGATGGCATCCTTGTGA
>PVLA01014604.1:0-29571 GCA_004027455.1 Hydrochoerus hydrochaeris
CCTTGATTATTATATGTCTGGGTGTAACTCTGTTTTGGTTGTAGGTGGCTGGAGTTCTGTATGCCTCACATAATGGAATGTCATTTTCTTTTCCCATGCTTGGGAAGTTTTCCTTAGTTATTTCCATGAATAGCCTTTGTAATTTGCCTGTATGTATTCCTGCTTCTTCGTTCACATTTCTTATTCTTAAATTGTAGATTCTCTTGTCATCTTCTAGCCTTTGTATTGTTGCTGCCTGTTTCCTTGCTGTTTTTAAAAGATCTTTCCTTTCATGATCACACATTGCAAACTTGTTTTCAAGTTTTGATAGTCTATCCTTAGTTTCTTTTAAGGAGTTTTGCCAGCTTTCAATGGAGTTTTTAATTTCCTGGTAGTCTCTTTGAATCTTCTTCATGTAGTCTATATTTTCTTTATATTCTTTATTGAATGTTTCTCTCTTTTTTGTGTGTTCCTCCCTTCTTCCATCTGTATCATCCTGAGAGATGCTTCCTGAGAGCATTTCTTTTATTACTCTACTCATATCTTGCTTTACCTGATTTAATATTTCAGTTTTGAGCTCGTCTACAAGGTCCCGAAGATATCTCTTAATGTCCATTGAAGCCATGTCTGATGTTATGTGTTTGCTGCCCTCAGTTGCCCTTGTTTTTCCTTCTCCTGGATCAGTGCTCTCAGGGTTCTGGACTTGGGGCCTCCTCCTGCCTCTCTCTCTTGTCATGGTCCTGGCTTCCTCCACACGGGTTACAGTGCAGGTCCCAGCCCCCTTCCCTGTTGGCCAGGTTTCCTCTGAAGCATGCTGGCAAGGGAACTCCACCCTCTTCTGCCTGCTCTTGTCACTGAGGTGTAAGCAGCGGCTATATTTGCCTGTCCCTCCCCACTGGGCCAGCCAAACTTCAGGTGCCTTCATCTAGTTAGTACTCGCTAGGCACAGGGAATCGATTTGGGATGGCTCATTGGGTCCTGGCCAGGGGTGTGGCCCAGTCCAAGCAAATCCCATGAATCTGCTCTGGGGAGGGAGGAACCAACTGAAGTCACTGTCACTCCCTGTTCAGGCTCCTCCTGCCCGATTCCAACATGTTGCCCATTTGGTCACGCCCTTCCCATGGGGGGGGGTCTCATTCCCAGCACTGACCGTGGATTAATGAAGGTCCCTTCACCGGCTCCGCTCTCTGTTGGGCTCACCAACCCCCGACTTCAGTGCTGCTGTGCTTCCTGTGAGTGGTGGTGGGAATGAGTTTGGGCGGCTCTGCCAGCCAGTGCAGAATTCAGGCCTTTGCAAACTTGGTGGGTTGCAGTGAATGAAAATGTTGTGTTCCATAATTTTTAGCTGTTTCAGTTGTAGTCCCAAAATATTTGATGAGATTTTTTACGTTTTAATTTCTTCCTTTGTCAAGAGGATCCATCTCCCTCTGTCTGGGTCTCTCCAGGGTATTTTATTCTGGCAAATGAGTTGTTTCTCAACTTTGTATTTTGTTGCTCACTGATCGGCCTTCTTGTCTTCCTCAATATCTACTATTTTTATCTATCAGGAATATATGCTTTCTTAGTCAGATCCCTGGTGGTCTAGTGGCTAGGAATATATGCTTCCTTTATGAGGGCAGCTTCTGTTTTTTACTTTGTGAAAACATCTCTCCTCTACTCTTAGTTCAGAGGAGTTAAGTGGTACTAAAAGCAATTTATCCTTTCTCCATAGATGTATAAAATAAGGTTAGGCAATAATTCATGTATAACAGCAATAAAATAATCCTACAGTAAACCTATAAAAACCTGTGATAAGCCAAAATTTTTTGTACTCTGCTGAACTAGTAAGACATAAACTTAGAGATGTTCTTGTGGTAATTTTTAGCTACAAAAAGGAGAAAACTGCCTAAAATTGAAAGTGACACAGAGAAGAACAGAGGTGGGAGAAAGAGAGAATGCCCTACTACTACTTGTTATGTTACATTGATCCTTATTATGGCTAGTATCTAGATATTCCTTAAAGCTTCATGCACTTATAGGTCAGGTTTTACAGAGCTAGCTGGATCTGGAGCATGTAATACTGGGATTAAGAGGGTACAGTACAAAATTAGTCCACTGATTGAAATTAGCATAATTCTGGGTGTGGATACTGAAAGCCCCACCATGAGTGTGGGTGGCACCAATCAATAGGCTTACAGTCTGGATGGAATAGAATGGGAGAGAGGAAAGGCAGGCTTGTTGCCACTGCTTGCTGTTTTCTGCTTTCCTTGCCATGGACTGTTTCTCCTCTGTGATGCTTTTCTGCCATGCTGCCCTGCCCTGGAGTCAGCCAAGTATGGACTGAAACCTCTACAGATTGTGAGCTGAAATAACCTTTCTTCCTTTAACTTGGGGTGTTGGGTATTTTGTCTCAGCAACAAGAAACATAAGTAAAATAATCCTGTTGTACCAAAGCCAGCTACACTCTGGACTTCTTAGTTGCATAAATTAGCTAATATTTCTCCTGAGAGTGTTGGCTAATGCATTTGTCTTGAAGTTTAATGTTACAACATGAAGCATATTTCCTAAAATGTTAGTCCAGTTACTTCTGTTTGATTTACTCATTGATTCATTCATTAATATTCTTATGTTTGCTATATGAGATCTGATGTAACTTAAAAATGATTACCCACACAAAAAAATGATTACCCACCCAATTTTTAAAAGTTAGCAAGGCAAGCTCAGCACAGTGGTACATGCCTATAACTTAGCTACTCAGGAAGCTGAGTCAGGAGGATTGCAAGTCTGAGGGCAGCCTGAGAAAGTTAGTGAGACAATATCTAAAAATAAAAAAAATACAAAAACCCAGCGATGTACAATGGTAGCTCCTTAGTGTGTGTGTGAAGCTCTGGGTTCCTCCATATTGTAGGGATACAAAAAAGAAAAAAAAAAGAAAAAATAGAGCAAAGCTTGACCAATGAATGCTATGCATTTTCACCAGAATATTTTAAACATGTGGCTTGTTATTATAGTGCTAGGGATAAAAACCCAGGTCCTCACGCATACTAAAAGTTTTTTATTTTACCCAGGTTTAGGTGAAAAAAAAATTAAATAAAAAGAAAATAATCTTGATGTAATTAGTTCTACTACTTGTTGCTATGAAAGGGAAAGTGATAAAATAGCATTTTAGTAAATTGAGTAGAATTTGGAACAACTGTAGTTAAACACATGGTTTAACTGAAAGCTAAATTCTGCTCTTTTCTCTGTTGGATAGACCTTGCTTTACAGGTCTTCAAAAACAAGATATATTTTCAACATATTTGGATATGAATCTAGTAGAAAGAGAACTAGCTGGAGTGATTTTTATTAAGTTCTAATATCTAATATCTGATTTCTATTGTATGCTTGGATCATAGCTTCAAAGCAGATGTAGGGTCATGTAATGGTTTTTAAAAATATACCAAAGTAGGCCTGATGGCTTACACCTGTAATCTCAGCACTCACAAGAGGATTGCTATGAGCTCAAGACCAACCTGGGCTAAATAATGAGTTCAAAACCAGCCTGAATTACATAGTGAGACTCTCTCTCTCTCTTTCTCTCATTCTCTCTCCTTATCTTTCTCTATCTATCTATATATTTGTATGTTATAAGTTTCAAAGTAGAAGAATATTCATCAATAGTACATGTTACCACCAATAGAATACCACTACCGAAAACGTCTATCTTGTAGATATTTGGATCCATCAGTTTTCAGAGAAAAAAAATGTAAGGATCACTTAGTGTTTCAGCAAAATCCACTCTTTATTATGAGCTACTATGGTACATTAAAACCATCTATTGTACTTCCATCTATGTTTCCTAGTTTTACTGTTAATATGTACCTGTGAACCTGGAGTTACCATAGATTAAGTTTGCTTGTTCCTCGTCTTCAAATTTGACATATTTCATCCTCCAGTTAGAAGACAAAACTTCACCTATGAAAAGCACATTTTATGCTATAACAAATTTGTGTTCCAGAGTATAAAATAAAAGGAAGATTAAATGGGGAGTTACCTGACCATGGCTTTCCTTCTATTTTGGGGGACTTGGGTTCACAAGCTTTATCTTTCTGGACATCTTTTTCTGTCACTTCTAAGAGGCACAAAATAAAATACTTATGAACTGAATATTATATGTTCTGTTAAGTGTCCTATCAATGAATGAAAGAATGCCTTAACTATAGAACACCCAAAACCTGAAGTACTTTCCCATATGTATCGTATCATTATTGACCACAATGCAATACGTAATAATTTTAATTGTTGAGAGCAGCTCTGTGACAAAAGTTGTTTGCTGTGTCCCAGTTTGGTCACGCAAAAGTAGGGATACATTTCCCAGCCTCCCTCACAGTGAGGCATCACTGTATGTAAACCTAAATTCTGACCAATGAGATATAAATAAAAATTTGAAACACAATGCTTTCTGTCTGAAATATGATTTTCAGAAACTCTTCTAGAACATGTATCCTTTAACTAAATGAAAAAAAAATCCACGGTCCATTTCACAACTGAAATAAAAGAAAATTTAAAAAGTAGTTTCTAATATCAGATACCACATTTAAAGAAAAAGGCTTTCCTCTGCCTTTTCAAAATCCAGTTAAAACATATGTACATTGAACATTGCTAGATTTTGCCCCTTATTAATAGGGTGCTACTACACATGAAATTCTAGATAGACTGATAGAGACATTTTGATTGCATTTAATCGAGGTTTCAAGTCTAGACTGATGTTAAGTACCAAAATATGTCTGAGGTTTGCATTACCTGATATGCCAAAAAAGATTGCAATTTTAATGAATATTTTCTGAAAAGACTTTAAAAACTACTCCACAAAACAGAGAGAAGAAAACTAAATTACTTTTCTGAAAGACAATCTTTTCTACTTGATGTGGGAACTTCCTTTTGCAGTTCAGAACAAGTGAATAGTTAGTCCTCTTATGTTTGCTCCCACAAACTCTCTTTTTGTGAAGAGATTTTAAAGTGCTTAGAGAGAGGAGTCTGCCAAGATTTTGTCTTTTTTCTAAAGACTCTACCTGTTGCTGATTGTGAAGTTGAGTCTCTGTCCTCTTGTTCTGAAATTGTCTTTCTGTGTGTTCTTTGTTCTGATTCTGTGTATGGTTCTTCCACTAACTCTGTGAGTGACTCTTGCTCTGCAGTTGACCCTCTGTGTGATTTTTGTTCTGCAGCTGATGCTCTGCATGACCCTTGCTCTGCAGCTGAGCCTCTGTGTGGTCCTTGTTCCATCACTGACTCTCTGCGTGACCCTTGCTCTGCAGTTGACCCTTTGTGTGATCTTTGTTCTGTAGTTGATTCTCTGCGTGACCCTTGCTCTGCAGTTGACCCTTTGTGTGATCTTTGTTCTGCAGTTGATTCTCTGCGTGACCCTGGCCCTGCAGAAGACCCTTTGTGTGATCTTTGTTCTGAAGTTGATTCTCTGAGTGACCCTTGCTCAGCAGTCGACCTTCTCTGTGGTCCTTGTTCCTCTATTAATTCTCTATTTGACTCTGGTTCTAGAGTTGATTCTGTGTCAGGTCCCTGTTTTATTACTGCTTCTCTGTACAATTTTTGCTCAGCATTTGACTCTCTGCCTTGTTCTTTATTTGAAATTGTTGGTGATTCTAGCTCTGCAGTCTTTCCCTCCTGCTGTTCAGGTGGATGTGGTGGTGCTGTTGATGTCCTCTGTTCATCATATTTTGGTTGATCTTTTGGATCCTCTAATGATTTATTTAGAGTTTTGTTACGCTTTTCAGAAAGTAATGCATTCATGTTTAACAGCACTTTATCAAAGTCTTTATAAATGTGTTTCTGATTATCCATGTCTCCCCAGAACTCAAGCAAGTTTATCTCTTCAAACTCAATGAACGGCCCTAATGCAGAAAACAAACAATTAATTTACTTAAGCAATTGATCTTATATAGAAGAATCAGTTATTAAATTAGTGTAAAAAAGCATTGAACATACTGATTTTTAGTATTACTTTGAAGAACTATCAGTAACATTTTGTTGCAACCACATTGAAAGCAAAAGAATACTCAAAGAACATTTTAAAATTGTTCACTGCTGTGAAATAGGTGTCCCTTTCTAAAAGGTATGGCTTTGGAAATGAACATAACTTTTCTTTTTCTATTTGGAGTGTTGCTTATATTAACAAGGCAAATAAAATTTGTCTACTAACTTTGTGGTCCTCTCATAATAAGCATAGCATAGATATGGGAAAAAGGACATGTTTTTCCTTCTCAAATATCTTTTCAATATCTGCAATATAAAATAAGAGCAAGTCTCTAACCATGGAAATCTTCACTGGGGTTATGTTTTCCCACATTCACTCTCTCTCCCTTCTTTTTCCCTCTCTGCTTCTTTATTCCTCAATTCTTCCACGACTCATATGGACACCTGATTCAGAAATCTAGGGAAAGAAGTTAAGGTATAGCTTAGGATGTGTGGGGGCCTGGATTCAATCTCCATTTAAAAATTAAAAAAGAACCTTAGGGAAAACATTCACCAGAATCCCATGGAGGTATACCTCAGTGGTAGAGTACTTGCCTAATGAGAAATAAGTCCTAGGTTCCAACCCCTGTAGTGCAAAAAACAGCAAAACCATGGTATATAAGACTACACAGAGCAAGATTCACAACACAGACTGTCCCTATGATCATCAAAACATTTAGTTAAACCATAACATTGTGATTCCCACAAATTTTAGGAATATTCCATGAATACTATCCACATATTTTAAAATATCCAAGTAGTAAATCTTTGGGAAAAAATAAGATATTGTTTAGAAAACCCATTGATTAAAAGGCTTTCTCTTTTTTAAAAAATAAAACTAGTAGTTCTATTTATTTTGGTAGAAATATAAAAAGGATATCTTACAACATAAATATAAGATACATAAATATCAAGAAACAGTTTAGAAGTAAAAATGCTTGGAAGAAGTAAGTATTTTTATCAGAAAATTTAGAATTCTAAATTGAGCACTAAAACTGGAATGACAATTATCAACTAATTTTTAAAACACTTAAAATATCACAAAAGCCTCTCTTCATTTAAATTAATTTAAAATTTAGTTCTGACATGATACTTTTGAGTATTACACTGTGATGAAAAATACATCTAGGTGTGATGAAGAATGAATTTTGAGGGAATAAACAAGTAGCTATAGACAGAGTCATCATAATTCAAGAAGTTATGTGAAAGCATTCAACAAGAGGTAGAATGATCATATTACGGTACTGTGACACTCCAATTTGAAGATGCTGCTCCATCTGAATAATACTTACATTGTCTTGGGTTTCGGAGTAAACTCCTAAGCGTTTGTGAACTTTGGTCATAGAACTCTTCCAGCAAGACCAATGTTCTCTGCCGATCCAAAATCCCTACCTAAGCAGGAAGGTTATATTAGTAGTTATAGGAGATTTAAGTTTTTAATGTAGACAGATATGGCCTTCTGAAGCCATGGTCACCACTACTATCATTGCCACCATAATCATCACACAAGTAAAAACTTCAAGCCTGGTATGGTGGCACACGTCTGCAATCTCTGCACAGTGGGAAGCTGAGGGAGGAGGATTGAGTCTAGCCTGGTCAACTTCATGACTTGCCCATTTCAAAAAAAAAAAAGTAGAAAAAGGGAATAAGGACATAGCTCAGTGCAAAGTCCATGTGCTCAATCCTCAGCACAGCATGAATATATATTCTTTTAATAGCTATATGGCATTATATAATATGAAAATGCCATTAATTTCTTAGCATTCTTTTGTTCATGGGCATTTAGTTTATTTCCAGTATTTTGATACTAAAATAACATTGTGATGATATCTTTATTCATATCTCATTGTGTACATTTACAAACATTTCTCTAAGGTAAATAAGTGTGCTGCAGGATTTTCATGTAGAGAGACAGAATGCCGGGGTCTTTTTCCTGGGAAACACCTTTATCCATGCAGACACTGACTCAGCAGATTTTTATCTAAAGGCTGAGTGCTAAACATGGCATAACTGCACTTTTATACAATTCCTGTGTTTTTGTCTCCCTTATATAGGCCTACACTAACATTTTACAGTTTGTTTGGGTATACATTAATATGCTACAGTCTGGTTGAGTATGGTTTATGTTACAGAGTTACATCAGAACTACATATGGGTACATAGAGGCTGGTATTGCCACACTGTAAAAAGTTTCTACCCCAACACATTGGGAGGAGCCTCACCACAAGTGAAATTACAAATCATATAATATATACACTTTCAATTATAGTAGTGATTGCCAAATTGCTCCATAAATTTCCCACACCAATTTACATTTTTGCCAACACTAAAGAGTATCATTTCTCCATATCCACACCAATACTTGATATTGTTAAAGTTTATACTTGTTCCAATCTGATAGTCAAAAAATGGTATTCTATTTTAATCTCATTTCTTCAGGTTAAATATATTTTCATATGTTTATTGTGTGTTTGGTGTTCTTCCTTCTTTCTTTCCCTCCTATCTTCTTCATCACTTCCCCAAAGCTTGGTTAATCTTCCTTTATCCTTTCACCTTGCTTCAAATCTCTAATCTTGTTTTATTTCTCTATTTTTCCTCTTGACCCTTCCAAACTTTCTTCCTTAAAGTTAAAATCACTCTATTGAGAGGAAATTTATCATATATAATTTTCTGATTTATTTTACATTTTGTTATATAACTATAAAATTTATACCTATGATTAAAGGTGGCAAGACAACAGTTACCACAGTTTGTCATTTTCTAGACTATGTTTGATGGTATTGTTGTTACTGATTGTACTACTTTAACCAAGGTGACATAGTTGTGATTACTTATTCTCTTTTGTATGCCAATACTGAGATGGTCTGGGGGTCGTAAACAATACCAGAGTCCAATACCAAAGAGCTGGGTGCTAGGCCAAACAGGCAGCAACCTCTCACACTCTAATAAGTTGAAGAGACAGAATCCTGGGACAGACTCAAAAGTCAAAAGCCAGCTACACCTAGGAGAAATCTCTGAAAAGTAATCATTTCCTAAGGATGTCCCTATACTAGTAATAAAGATACCCACAATAAGCAATTTACAAGCATCAATGAAGAAAACAAACTAAAACACACACACACACACACACACACAAAATGAGAAGACATGGGAACAAGATGCAACCAGATATTCAGCTCATGCAGGGCAAATCCAATGGCCATTGAGGTGGAAGAAATCAAAAGCCACACAGCTGAAGTTTCTGAAATGGTATCAGTGAAAGTAACAAAGCAGATAAATAAGTCTCTAGAAGAAAAAAAATCAGATATAATTACACAAAAGCTAGAGAGATGATGACCATAATGAAGGACATGGTTAGTAAATCCATAGTAGGTATAGATAAAAAAATGCAGGAGCTTAGGAAAGCAATGCAAACATAAATGCCCAACACAGGGAAGAGCTGATGCCATAAAACAGATTCAAAGAGATATCCAGAATATTAAGATTTTTATTGAAAGTACATACAGCAAATCAATCAGTGTGAAGATGGGAATAAAACACTTCCATGATAAAGAACACTTGAAGAAATTCATGACCACCAAACCTCAAAAATGTTCTGAAGGATATTCTGAAAAAGACAATGAGGATAATAATTTCATGAATCCCAATAAAATGAATTAACCAGGCAAAGCAAGCAATTAAGCAGCAGAGAAAGAAAAGGAACTTACAACTAGAAAATAATATGACAAGGAAAGTTAACATGTATCAGTTATAACATCAATGTGAATGGTCTCAATTCACCAAACAGAAGAAACAGATTGTCAGAAAGGATTAAGAAACAAGATCCAAACTATACAGTATACAAAAAATACATTTAACCCCTAAAGAAATTCATAGACTGAAAGTTAAAAGACAGATGACAATATTGCATGTAACAGGAACCCAGAAAAAAGTAGATACTTTATGTGTAGACAAAGTAGATTTTAAGCCAAGACTTATGAAGAAAGATAAAGAAGGTACCTATATACTTGTTAAGGGAACAATTCAAGAGAAAGAGATAACAATCATATATGCACCAAAAATCAACATACCCAACTACATAAATGAACTTTAATGGATATGGGAAATCAGACAAGTACTAATATAATTGTAATGGGTGACCTGCACTGTCAAAAATAGACAGATCAACTAGATAAGAAGTTTTTTTTTTTTTTCCCTGTACCAGGGATCAAACTCACAACCTGGTATTTTCCAGGCAGGTGCTTGTGCCACTGAGCTATTTCACCAGCTCTTACAAAGAAATAGCAGAACTGAACCAAACCTTTGAACAAATGGACTTAGATATCTACACAGTGTTCTACCCCACGAAGAATGAATACACATTCTTCTCAATAGCAGATAGAACTTTCTCCAAGATAGCCCACATATTAGCTCATAGAACATCCTTAAGTGAATGCAAAGGAATTGATATTATCCCATGTATATTATCAGATCATAGTGCAAAGAAATTGGAAATCAATGGCAAAAGAAACCACAAAAGCTACACAAACACATGGAAAATAAATAATACTCCCTGAACAATCAATGTGTCACAGATGAAATTAAAGAATTGAGATTTTCTACAGTTAAATGATTAATGCCAATATGACATACCAGAACTTATGGGATGTAATGAAAGCAGTCCTATGAGGGAAATTTATAGTGGTGAATTCCTACATCAGAAAAACAGAGCAAGTTCAAGTAAATAACCTAATATTGAATCTCAAGGTTCTAGAAAAGAAGACCAAATTAAACCCATAGCATGTAGGAGAGAGAAAATTATAAATATCAGACCAGAAATTAATGCAACTGAGACTAATGAATAAATCACAGAGTTGAGCTTTTAAAAGATTAAATAAAATAGATGAATATTTAGCTAACCTTATCAAAGAAAAAGAAAGACTCAAATTCCTGAAATTAGGAATGAAAAGGGCAAAATCAAAAGAGATCCTACAGAAATCCAGAAGATAAATTTAGATATGTACTCTAAAAAGATAGAAAGTGCAGAAGAAATAGCCAGATTCCTAAATGCATATGAATTACAAAAGTTGAATCAAGAAGATATAAACAGTATCAGTCGGTGAAAATGAAGAAGTAATTAAGAAAACTACTAACAGAGAAAAACCCATATCCTGACTGATTCACTTCTGAATTCTACAAGAAATTTAGAGAAAATATAAGCTTTTTAATGAAATTTTAATGAAATGAAACTCCCAAACTCATTCCTAGAAGCAAGCATTACCCTGATACCAAAATCAGAGAAGGATCCAATCAAAAAAGAGAACTATGGGTCAATCTCCTTGATGAACATAGATACAATAATCCTTAATAAGACACTGACAAACAGAATGCAACAAATCATTAAGAAGGTTATATAGCGTGACCAAGTAGGATTCATCCCAAGCATGCAGGGATGGTTCAATGTATGCAAATAATTAAATGTGATACACCAAATTAACAGAACCAAGAACAAAAACAATATGATCATCTCAATAGATGCTAAAAAAGCATTTGATGAAGTACAGCACTCATTCATGATACATACCCTACAGAAAACAGGAATAGAAGATCTTTATCTCAACCTGATAGAAGCCATCTATGACAAGCCATCTGTATTAAATATTCAAAAACCAAAAACTTTCACTCTAAAATCAGAAAAAAGGCAAGATACCCACTATTACCACTCCTGTTCAATATAGTTCTGGAAACATTAGCCAGAGTAATTAGGCAAGAGAAAGAAATAAAAGGAATATGGATAGAAAGGAAGAAGTTAAATTGTCATTATTTGCTGATGGATGGCATGATATTCTACATATAAGACTGCAAAAACTCCACTGAATTAATAACTAAATTTGACAGCATAGAAAGCCAATTTGGCAGCATACAAAGCCAATACTCAAAAGTCAATAGCATTCTAGTAACAAACAAAAATAACAAACTTACTAAAAGAGAAATTAGGGAAATAAAACCTTTCACAATAACATCAAGAAAAATGAAGTACTTAGGAATCACACTAGTGAAGGAAGTAAAAGAGCTCTACAATGAAAATTATAGTCCTCTGAAAGGGAGATCAAAGAGGATATTAGAAAATGTAATGATTTCCCCTTTCTCAGATAGGCAGAGCCAATATAATGAAAATGCCCATACTTCCAAACTGTTATGCAGATTTAATGTAATCTCAATCAAAATCCCAATAGCATCTAGTTCACAGAACTAGAGAAAATAATCCTAAAACTCATTTGGAACCAGAAAAGACCTAGCATAGCAAATGTATTTCTGGACAGTAAAGGCAAGGTAGGGGCATCACAATTCCTGACTTGATAAAAACAGCATTGTAATGCCGAAAAACAAACAAACAAAACAAAACAAAATGATCAGACTCAATGATCAACGGAACAAAATAGAAGATACAGAAATACTCCAAACACACTCAACTACCTTATCTTTGACAAAGGGCCCAAACACCTTCACTGGGAGATAGATAGCTCTTTAATAAATGGTGCCAGGGGAACTGACTTTCCACAGCCCAAAATTAAACATAGACCTGTGTCTCTCACTATGCATTAAAGTAAAATAAAAATATTAAAGCAGGAACAGACAAAACTATTCAAGATATAAAATGTAGGCAAAGACTTATGAACATTCTGATCACACAAGAAATATTACAAAGAATCAACAACTATGATCACATCATATTAAAAAGCTTTTGCATAGCAAAAGGAACCACCAACAGAGTGAAAGGTCAACCCACAGAATGGGAAAAATTTACTAGCTGCTCCTAGACAAAGGATTGATAGCTAGAATATATAAATAACTTAAAAAATCACACCTTTAATGTTACTTTTCTCATTAGACAAAATACCCAATACCCAAAGTTAAAGGAAGAAAGGTTGAGTTAGCTTATGTAGAGGTTTCAGCTCATAATTGGCTAGTTTCAAGGCAGGGTGGATGGCACATAGTCATTGCAGAGGAAAAACAGTTCATGGCATGCAGAAGGTAGCAAAGATAGAAAGGGACGATCACAGCTCTTTCTGTCACTAATATCATATCCAAGCTACTTAGGCAGGTAGCATTCTCATCCTTAATCCTAGCATTGCTCCATGAATAAACACCAGCACCACATACTCTAGATCCAGTCATCTCTGAAAAATACCCACCTATGGCTGCATGATGCATTGGGGGGACATCTAGACACAAGCTGTAACACCCCCAAACTTACTCACCCAATCAAAAAATAAGCATCTCAAATGAATAGGCATTTATAAAATGAAGAAATACAAACAGCAAAAAAATACGAAAAAATGTTCAACATCTCACTCCAGAAAGAATGCTATCTTCAAGGAATCAACCAACAGTAAATACTGGCAAGGTTGTGGGGGAAAAGGAACACTTCACTGTTGGTGGAAGTATAAATTGGCACAATCACTATGAAAATCAGTATGGAGATTCCTCAAAAACTAGAACTAGGCTGGGGATATAGCTCAGTGGCACAAGCATTTGCCTGGCAAGCACAAGGTCATGAGTTCCATTCCTGGCACTGAAAAAAAAAAAAAAACAACTAAAACTAAAAGGTTCCATCTGACCCACTATTCTCCTTCTGAAAGTGTTTAAAGCATCATAGTACAGTGGAAAACACGCACACACACATGTTTATAGCAGTACTATTTGTAATAGCTAAATCTTGGAAACGGTCCAGATGTCTAACAACAGATGAGTGGATAAAGAAAATGTGGGGGTTTTTTTTGTATATACAATGGAGTACTACACTGTTATAAAGAAAGATAAACTTGAGATTCTTTTAGGTAAATGGAAGCACCTTGAAAACATAATTTTAGGTGAAATAAATTGGGCACATATTTAAATACCACATTGCTTCTCTTGTGTGATTAACCCAAAGTATAAATAAAGACCAAAATGGAAGATGGATATTGGAAAGTAGGTAAATAATGTCCAAATGTGTTGAGGAAAAAAGGAATGGTGAGGGGGAAGGGAAGAAAGGGAAAAGAAAAAGACAATAGAAAGAGAGTTTGCAAATGGATGGGGAAGAAGGGGAGGGTAATTGGATAAAAAGAAGACTTAGATATATTATGAACAGCTACAAATTCCCTATGATAAATATGAATATTATGTGCATCAAAGTGTGCCAATAAAACCAATTTTAAAATATTCCTTCAGAAACTCAATTAACTTCATTCTAGATTCTGTCTATTGAAGATCAATACATAACTTCTGTTTGAATGATGGAAAGAAAATCAAAGAGCACAAAATCGCAAATGTCCATTTATTCCTCTAAATACTGTCCATTATGTTTGTTACAGCATGTTAAATTGGCCAACCGAGAGCAGTTGTCCTCTAGGCATTTTATCAGTAAAATCTTGATGCCTCTATCACCCAATGTTTATTAAAAATTTTGTTTAAACAAGAAACACTCATGAGATTGTTGAAATACACATGCACATTTTAGATTTTATACAATACATTCCTGATCAAGCCAAGTAAGCAGAATCTAAGAACCTAGATTGCAGATGCCAGTTTCTTTAAAAAAGAATTACTTTTCCTAAATTACAGTCAGGACTGGTATCATTTACCTATACATAAGGGGTTATTAGAAACTTCCCTGAGAAAAATCACTGATTCATATATTGCAAGTCCATCATAAAAGATGTTCAGTTATCACACAGGATCCCTGCAGTGACTACCTATCATTGGCTGTACTTTGAATCTCAAATTGATGTATTTTTCCCTAGTACTAGGAAAATATTGTCAATAGTGTGCTTGGTTGTCTTTTTTTTCACATTCATTGCCAGGAAGCTTAGATTCAAACCTGTATATAAACTAAAACAAATATTTAGGTCATTATGGTTAAATTATAATTCCATCCAGTATTCTCTCTTTTTTATCCCTGCATTTTTTTTCCTATTCTTATGAGATTTCTTGCATCCTTTTTGGAACATAGAGTTATAAATAAATAAATATTCATAAACAAATATACTTTAGTATAATTTGTATCTATTTTCAAGTCCATTTTGTATCCTGACACACAAGTGTTTTCCTAAACCCCATTCTTTGAAATACTTTTTAATGTAAACTCTTTTTATATTTTCAATTTCAATTTTTAATCTTTTTTGAAACAGGATCTTGCTATGCAGTTCAGGCTGGTCTTGAACTCACTATATAACCTTGTCTGCCCTTGAACTCGCAGTAATCCTCCTGCCTCAGCCTCCCGAATGCTGGGATTACAGACATGTGCCACCATATCCAGCCTGACCTATTTTTGTTTTAAGAACAGAATAATAAAAATAATAGGCTTTCTACTCTTAGCAGCTCTTTTACATAGGAACCCACCAACAAAGAGAGAAAACAAAGACAATTTTAAGTTCCCACTGTCTTAGTAGTAGTAGTGGTGGTTTATGACTGGTGCCAGCTTGTAACAAGAAAGGTCTAAAAATTGAGAATAACATCTAAAAATGTTTATAGGAATCTGAGAAACTACCTAATAATAAATCAGATTTGAATCTAATAATTTAAAATGTGAGTTATATTTTTTATGCCCCCCCCAATCCATTTTCACTGCAGAGCTATTCACAACATATTAAATTTAAAACCTCACCATCAACAATAGCCTAAAAACTGGTCTTTCATTAAAAATAGTGCCAGCAAAACAATTTTGTAAGGGTCCTACCTTCTCATGGTCACAATACCGGAAAAGTTCTACAAACATTTGTCTCTGCATGTCAATTTTTATGATCTCCCGGAATTCGTCTGCAGAGTGGCAAAGGTGCTGAAGGAATTCCTCAAACATTTCACTTTTAAGGTCTGCAACCCATAAAGAGATGTACTGCAAGGGGAAAAAGGATAAACAATGACTTAAAACCATGCTTTTTTTTGCTCGGTACTGGGGGTTTAAACCCAGAGGTCTCTACTACTGAGCTACAAGCTCAGTTACACTTCTCCTGCCCCATATTTTTTTTTTTTGAGACAGGTTCTCATTAAGTTGCCCATGCAGACGTCAGACTTTCAATCCTCCTTGTTTAGCCTCCTGAGTAACTAGAATCTCATGTATCACCCACTCTGCTTGGTCTAAAGCCATACTCTTTATTTGTGTTTTCCCAAGGATTTAGTCAATGCACATGAAATATTTTGTGTTTTTTTTTTTTTTTGAGAAAGAGTTTCACTATGCAGTTCAAGCTGGCCTTGAACTCCCAGAAATCCTCCTGCCTCAGCCTCCCAAGTGCTGGGATTACAGGCATGCACCACCATGTCAGGCCTGCACTAATTTGATTGAAAAATGTTTCCATATTATTAAAGAATATTATTATTAAAGAATTTAATATTAAAGAATTTTCACATGAATGTCATTCCAGAAGCTATGTGGTAGAACAAGGTGACTAGTGCATCCCCAACATCAGGGAGATTAGATAATTTTGGAGCAATTTTCCCTATAGGTTATATTAGGATATATAGGGATGATTTTTCTCACAGTATGAAATAGCTGCTATCCTAAAATGTTGCCTGTAAATTAAAAATTCTAATAAATAAATGAAGTTATTTTATTGATTCATGGCATATAATCACATGTGTGTTCCAAGAGTGACTACATTTAGTTACTGGAATGCAAAGAATGGGGTTTCTGAGTAGTTTTTTTGTTTCTGATACTGTAATAAGGTATTTCTGTCTATTTTTTTAAAGTACAGGTGACAGGGGCTATTGTGATGTGACCATCGTGGGACAAAAGACTGGGACAACAAAATAAACTCCCAGGTGTAATAAAATATTACCCTTGGTAGCATGGCATGTTATTTCCCTACCTTTGCACTCTTTTTAACAGATTATGAGACCCTCATAAAACCATAAACACAGAATGTTTGCACAAAGTGAGAAATTGTTACCATGGAAAGAAAATCTAAACCCTCTCACTTCACTTGCTTTTAGTTAACTTAAAAATCACTCATTTTGGAGGTCACATAGCTGAGTGGTACATAATTAGTTTCCCACTAGCTTTGCTATAGCTAACACCTCTGATGGGTGATGATAATATACTTAGATTACTTCCTAGGGACTTGAAGTCCACATTTGCTGAAAACGCTGACTTCATTTGAGCCTGCAGATGTCTGATGGGGGACTAAAGTGAGATAAAAGGCAACTCTGTTTTCATACTGTCTGTCTCCTTTGCTGTCTTAACCCTTGGGTCAGATTCTACTCAGTTCTGCACACAGTTTTAAAAATGTTCAGGTTAAGACTATAATGCAGGGTTAACTTGGCCTATTGCCTATTGGAGTTGATGTCTTCTTTTTCCTTCTCTCTTCTCTCTTGTCTGTCTCCATCCTTGTGCTTCTTACCATTAAAGTCCAAGAACCGAAAGTCCTTTGGCTGCTACTGTAGGCATCAGACCCATAAGGCCAGAATGTTTCATGCAGGATGAAGGTGTCAGATACACAAACATTCAACAGACCCCGGGATGAGTTGACCATGACCACATGGTGGTCTAAGTCCATCACAAGAAGAAACATCCTTTGGAACTATGCTCCAGCACTGCTGGACCTCAGCCTACCCAAACAAATCAATAAAATCTTGCTGCGTTCTTTATTTGGGAACAGCAGTTTGATTGCTCTCTCAACCAACTGCTCAATTCCTTCAGCTGAATCACTAATTCAGCTGAACCCTCTTTTCCCCCAATAAAGCTTGCCTTTGTAGTGCAACAGCAGTCACAAACAGTGAAATGACACCCAGGATTTAGAGGCAGATCTATCTACATTGACAGACATTGATCAGGATCATTTCCAGAATATTAGGCCCCAATCTCTGGTGGTCCAGGGCTTAAATATGATGCACAAGCAGGAGGTACAAAGGCGAGACAGAACAGCCTGGCAGTTCTTCTGATTAGCTAGTAGGGTGAGATCATCAGTTAAAAGGGTAGATTAATGGTCATCAGTTCATGAAGCTTGGTACAGTGGTACAATCAGGCATCTTGCATGTTGGGTTACGCTCTTGTGGTTACAGGGATTAAGAAAGTAATTACAAAGACTTGAAGTAGTATCAGAGCCAGGTAGTTTCAGAAGAACAAATTTTTTAAAAGAACAGTTTCTCTTGTACAGCTTTTCACTTTCTTAGGAATGTGTCTGCTTGTAATATTTGGCCCAGTCTCAATCTGGGCATGGTGGTGAATACCAATAATTCCAGCACTCAGCAAGCTGAGGGAAGAGGATGGTGAGTTCAAGGTCAACCTGCACTACACAATGGGTTCAAATCCAATGTGAACTACCTAGTGAGATCCTGTCTCAATAAACAAACAAACAAACAAACAAACAAACATTTTGCCTAGTCTCAAAAGGTTCACATGACCCAGTATCGTGTCTTTGGCCAATCCACCAGAATACTCTACAAGCACAAGATGGGACCTGCTGGACTCATGTGTGGCCATCTGGATTTTCTTTTTTCTAGAATTGGAGTGGCATGTAAATCTTCAATTTTGTTTGGCTTGCTTGATTTTCCTCTCTGCTCCACTCTTGTTTTTACTTCTTTTCTTGCCCTGCCCCACCCTGCCCTGCTTTTCCTCCCTTTCCCATTCCCTTCTCCTCTCCTCTTCTCTTTCTTTCTTTTACCTTTTTTAATTTTCAAAGACCAAAAGGGCACAAAATGGATCTACCCAAAGTACCATAACTCTTCTTTTTAATGTGACTGGGAAACTCCCTAAGCCATGCAGATTCAAGTGGCACTTGAGAGATGGCTGATGCTGCCTTTGCAATCTGGTAAGAGTTTTCAGAACCCAACCATGCAGGTGTCTACTAGTCTCTTTTTCCTAGAAATTCTTTCTTTTTCCTCTTTTTTTCTTTTCTTACTATCTTTTAGCTACCATTCTTGTTGGAGGTCTAG
This sequence comes from Hydrochoerus hydrochaeris, assembly GCA_004027455.1. Taxonomy (NCBI): domain Eukaryota; kingdom Metazoa; phylum Chordata; class Mammalia; order Rodentia; family Hydrochaeridae; genus Hydrochoerus; species Hydrochoerus hydrochaeris. The sequence continues at coordinate 18,856 of PVLA01014604.1, forward strand.
ATATCCTTTGTGCAATGAAGCCTCAATAGTTACACTTATTTTTTTCACACCTAGTGAAGATTAATTTTAAAATTAATTTTGTTGGTACATTTTTGTTGGGAACCACTGAAGCTGGAAATTGACCCACAGGTGCAAGGCTGGAGCATGATCATTCCCAAAACAAAGAGTGCCTGGGCTGCTTCAGCCCAGAAAACAATTAGCCCCAACAAAATCTGAATAATTTGTTGCTAGGACAACAGGGTGTCATGTGACATTAAGTTGCTAAAAGGTATAAATAAATGTCCCTGCAGTGAGGGGCTAGATCCTTCTCTCCCATCAGGAGAGTAAGGGCTCCACCTGACCCCAGCTTTGTCTCTTCTTTATTTTCTCATCCTCTCACAGTCCTTCACCCCAAAAACCTCAAGAGCTGCACGGGTTGCAACACATTTTAGATATGCATAATGGTCACATTCATCATTAGGAATTTGTACCTGTACATAATGTATCTTGATTCTCCCCCCCCCCCAAATTCCCCTCCCTTCCCTTCTTTTCTCCTTTCATGGTCACACCTATCTGAATCAGAGTGCAGGAAGTCCTCATCAAGACTTGATCACCTGGTTTGGAGTTTGCCAATGGAGACTTGAGTACCCTAACTGGTGGTGGTCCTTGTAGAAAGGGTTTAAGTCTCCTGTCACATAAAAAGGGGTTTCAGGTCCCACAACTGTCTTTAGGTAGAAAGTGTTTTAGTCCTTAACTGACTGTAGCAAAAGTTTAAATTCTCTAGATTTCCTGAACATCCTGCCCCATACTGTGTTTTGATTTATGTTGCTTGCTATTATGGATGCCTTGACTACTTTATTCTTAGTACACCAGCTCCTAGTGTAGAGGCCTTATGTTCCCTTGGTGCAAAAAAAAACTCACACTTAAAGTGCATGAGGCAAGGAGTGGAGTATCATAATATTTATCTAGGTGCTTGACCTTGGGCTTTACACCTTTCCCCATGACTAATTATGGTATGCCAAATTTACAGAGGTCATATATGAGAAATAGCAACAGCATTCTAGAAGATTCCCTTCTAGTGTGTTTGCTATATAATTGGGGAAAATGCAATTTAAACAATCCAAAGTAAAAGGAATTTATCTTCTTTTACAATACTGCTTGGCTTCAATATGTGGTTGACAGCTAAGAAAAATGGACTCTCAATGGCTCCCTTAATTTCAACACCATTTTACAGTTAGATCTCTATTGTGAGAGACAAGAGAAATGTGGAGAAGTCCTTTATTTCTAAACCTATATAATCCTTTATCAAGATACACAATCATCCCCAGACATCAAGAAAAAATCGGAAGAGATAGACCAAGGGTGGTTAATGAGGCTTTCAAGGTATTCAACAATAGACACAGGGCATGAGAGGCCAACTAGAATAAACAACTGACTAAAAAGGTCGAGCTTTTGGCTTTATTGGTTCAGCCCCACTGAGGTGAACCTAGGAGAAAACCCTCCCAAAAATGCCTAGTCAGTGTACCTTCTGTTCCAAGGAAGGTCATTGGTATGCAGGTGACAACAAACAAGTGACCCAAGCCAAGTAACAGTTGGACCCAGTGGAAGATGATTCTTGCCATGGAATAATGGGGACCAAATGCCCACAAGGCTCCATCTTAAACATGGCAGAAGTTGCAAAAAGTTCAATCCTTTAAAATCCTTTAGCACTGTCATGGGAACACCCACAATGTTGGGATGTTTTGCACAGGATGCTAGTACCAAATATACAAAAACTCATGGTGATCCTCCTGCCTCAGCCTTGTGATCAAAGTTTAGCTAAAAAGATGGACTGTATCCATGGGGAAGTCATGTGTGTAAGAAAGTCCTCATTGGCCATTCATCCCAAAATGTGCCCTCAGACCTCACAGTGGAAACAAATCATATCAGAGTCAAGAATATGTAGAGAAGCCATGAAAATTCAGGCAAGGTGAAAACACTTTACTCTTTCCCAGTGCTTTGAGAAGCTTGAAAGGATAGAAACCACATGAATGTAAGCAATGTGGGAAAGCCTTCAGGTTACCCAGTTGTCTCAAAGAATATGAAAAAATTTATCCTGGAGAGGAACCCTGTGTGTATAAGCAGTGTGGGAAAGCCTTCATTCACTCCAATGCGCTTCGTGTACATGAAAGAACACAAACTAATGGGAAACCCTATGTGTGCAAGAAATGTGGGAAAATGTTTTCACATTGTACTTCCCTTCAGTTGCACAGAAAAATTCATACTGGAGAGAAACCTTATAAATGTAAATGTGAGGTCTTCCAGTGGTCTTCATATACCTGAAAGAACTCATACTGGAGGGAAGGCCTATGTGTACAAGGAATGTGGAAAAATTCACATGTTGCACTTTCTTTCAACTGCAAAATAGAATTCACACAATAGAATTGGAGAGAAACCTTATGAATATTAAAAATGCGAGAAGACCTTCCAGTCCTCAAGGGTTCTTCATGTACATGAAAGAACTCACACTGATAAGAAACCCTATGTGTGCACAGAATGTGAGAAAACATTCACATGATGTACTTCCCTTAAACTGTACAGAAGAATTCATACTGGAGAGAAACTTTATGAATGTCAGGAATGTAAAAAAAGTCCTTCAGAATCTGTTATCTTTTCAAAATCATGAAAGGATTCATAAAGGAGAGAAACCTTATTCATGTAAAAATATGGGAAAACCTTTAGATGTCTCATGTACCTTAAAGTACATGAAAGAATTGATATTGGAGAGAACCCTTATGTATGTCACAACTGTGGAAAAATATTTAATTTTTTTTTGCAGTAGGAGTTTAAAATATTTTTTTAAATTTTTATTTAAAGAGGAAAAAAAAGCATGTAAAGGGTAGGGATAATACAGAATTTCATGAAAAAGATAAACAATAAGAAATCACTAGTTAATAAATTACATATTGTCCTCTTTGAAATAGTTGTTCAAGTTACAAAATTAAAGTATACAAAGTAGATAGACAAACAGTGAGAGTGTAAACAGCTATGCATACATGAGTCTCTACATGTATTTCTATTCTTTCTGTATTAGAGGGAAAAACAAAACTTAGTAAGACAAAACAAAACAAATTCCTATAAAAACATGACACCAAAAAGTCATATAAAACCACAGTACAAGGTGATCTACAATGATTGCTGGGTTGTTTCTTATTATCTTCAATAGAATTGCCTATATCATCAGGCATAAATGAATATAGCAGTATAATTGGATATAGCAGTAACATAACAATGTTAGTAAAAATAAAATATTGTAGACAGTATAAAACTTCAAAGTCAGGTAATAATCAAACCAGAGTGGATATTCTAGTGGATCTTGTCATCTTAAGGGCAGTTGCCTATACTCTCAGACTCGATACTCTCAGCTTTGAATAAAATCTATCAATACAAAACAGTGATCCAATAAACCAGATTCAATTGCGATCAGTCATGGTAAAACAGTGTAGGTTTTACAGAGCTTTAGATTAAGTTAATAGGAAATCAAGGGTGATTACCATACTATATCCTGTTATTTTTGGGATTACTGTTTGTACCCTCAAATCTAGTACAGGTAGAATGACTGGAACAGAATATAATACATCTAAGTAGAGTAGTATGAGTAATGTGGGTTTTAAATCCTGATGCACTATTAACAATATAGTGTATCAAGACCATCTATGTTAGAGATTCTAGTTATCCTTCTCTGCCTCATTTCTGCTATGCTATTTTTCTGCCTTTGTTTGTCTACTTTTCTCTTTCATTCTACTGCCTGTCCCACTCATTGAGGCCTTTCTGCCACTGCTTCTAAAATCCTGGTATTTTTTTTCTCTCTCTCCAATATGTCCTTCAGTATTCTTTGTAGGGTTGGATTGGTGGTCACAAACTCCCCCAGTTCCTCTTTGTCATGGAAGCATCTTGTTTCTCCATTAATTTCTAGTGACAGTTTTGCAGCATACCTCAATCTGGGCTGGAGGTTATTTTCTTTCAGGGCTTGGCAGACTTCGCTCCAAGCTCTTCTTGATCTGATGGTCTGTGTCGAGAAGTCAGCTGTGATCCTGATGGGCTTACCTTTACAGGTAATCTGTTTCTTTTCTCTGATGGCTTTTAATATTCTGTTTTTATATTGAATTTCTGGTACCTTGATTATTATATGTCTGGGTATAACTCTGTTTTGGTTGTAGGTGGCTGGGGTTCTGTATGCCTCACACAACCAAATGTCATTTTCTTTTCCCATGCTTGGGAAGTTTTCCTTAATTATTTCCATGAATAGCCTTTGTAATTTGCCTGTATGTATTCCTGCTTCTTCGTTCACATTTCTTACTCTTAAATTGTAGATCCTCTTGTCATCTTCTAGCCTTTGTATTGTTACTGCCTGTTTCCTTGTTATTTTTAAGAGATCTTTCCTTTCATGATCACACACTGCCAACTTGTCTTCAAGTTTTGATAGTCTATGCTTAGTTTCTTTTAAGGAGTTTTGCCAGCTTTCAATGGAGTTTTTAATTTCCTGGTAGTCTCTTTGAATCTTCTTCATGTATTCTATATTTTCTTTATATTCTTTATTGAATGTTTCTCTCCTTTTTTGTGTGTTCCTCCCTTCTTCCATCTGTATCTTCCTGAGCGATGCTTCCTGAGAGCATTTCTTTTATTACTCTACTCATATCTTGCTTTACCTGATTTAATATTTCAGTTTTGAGCTCGTCTACAAGGTCCCGAAGATATCTTTTAATGTCCATTGAAGCCATGCCTGCTGTTGCATGTTTGCTGCCCTAAGTTGCCCTTGTTTTTCCCTCTCTTGGATCAGTGCTCTCAGGGTTCTGGGCTGGGGGCCTCTACCTGCTTCTCTCTCCTGTCATGGTCCTGGCTTCCTCCACATGGGTTACAGTGCAGGTCCCAGCCCCCTTCCCTGTTGGCCACGTTTCCTCTGAAGCATGCTGGCAAGGGACATCCGCCCTCTCCTGACTGCTCTTATCACTGAGGTGCAAGCAGCGGCTGCCTATGCCTGCCCCTCCCCACTGGGCCAACCTAACTGCAGAGGCCTTCCCCTGGTTAGTGCTTGTTAGGCACAGGGAATCGATTTGGCACGGCTCATTGGGTCCCAGCCAGGGGTGCAGCCCAGTCCAAGCAAATGCCACAAATCTGCTTTGGGGAGGGAGGAACCAACTGAAGTCACTGTTGCTCCCAGTTAAGGCTCCTCCTGCCATATTCCAACATGTCACCCATTTGATTGTGCCCTTCCCATGGTGGGGGTGGGTCCCAATCCCAGCACTGACCGTGGATTAATGAAGGTCCCTTTGCTGGCTCTGCTCTCCGTTGGGCTCACCAACCCCTGACTTCAGTGCTGCTGTGCTTCCCGTGAATGGTGGCAGGAACGAGTTTGGGTGCCCCTGCCAGCTGTGGCTTATTCAGGCTGGTGCAAATTTAGGCCAGTGCAAACTTGGCGGGTTGCAGCAAAAACACTGTGTCCCATAATTTTTAGCTGTTCCAGTTGTAGTCCTGACGTATTTGACGAGCTTTTTTAAGTTTTAATTTCTTCCTGTGTCAAGAGGATCCATCTCCCTCTGTCTGGGTCTCTCCAGGGTTTTTATTCTGGTGTATAGGTTGTTTCTCCTAGGAGGCTCTGTATCTTGTTGCTCACTGATCAGCCATCTTGTCTTCTCTCCCAAAAATATTTATTACAGTTCCTTTATAGTGTACAAACAAGTTCACACTAGAGACAATCCTCATAAATGCAAGCAATGTGGGAAAGCCTCAGATGTTCCATTCCTCTTTACAGACATGAAATGGCTTACTGGAGAGAAACCCCATGTATATAATCAAAGAAGCAAAGCCTTCCATCATTCTGATACCCTTCCAATACATGAAAGAATCACATTGGAGAGAAGCCACATAAAGCTAAGCAATCTAGGAAAACTATTCATATGTTCCAGTTCCCTTCAAGTATACATTGGAGAGAACCTTATCTATAAAGTGTGATAGTGTTCAATTTTTCTAGTACTCTTCAAATATGTAAAAGGATTTATACTGGCTACAAGCCTTACCTTATCTTATCACTGGAGAGAGATTAACTGCTTCCCTTACTTGGTATATTCATTCTATTGGGATTCATGGAATCCTTGTCTTTGTTGCCTCTTTCTAGGATACCTTTCAGAAAATTTTAGGATGCTGGTTTAGTGGTCATGAATTTCTTCAGGTGTTCTTAATCATGGGAGTACCTTATTTCTCCATCAATTTTGAAAGACAACTTTTCAGGACACATCAATCTGGGCGGAGGTTGATTTATTTTAGAGCTTGAATTACTTCACTCTAAGCTCTCTTTGACTTAAGAGTTTCTATTGAGAAGTCTGCTGTGACTCTGATGGAGTTTTACAGCTGATTGGTTTCTTTTCTTTAACAGCTTTTACTATTCATTCTTGTGTTAGAATTTCTGGACTCTTGTGTATTATATTCCTTGGTGTAGTTTTTTCTGATCATGGCTAACTAGAGTTCTATGTACCTCACTTATCTGTAATTCAAATTCTTTTTCTACACTTGGGAAGTTTTCTACCATTATTTCTGTGAACAGAGTTTTTTTATTTTTTGTGCTATCATCTACTTTTTTATTGAACCCAACCAAATTATATTTTTCTTCTTTGCACCATCCAACAGCTCTTAGATTGATGTTTCATAGTCCCTTTTAAAGGCTTTGATTTGACAGTTTCCAACTGCTACCCTGCCTTCTAGATCTAATATTCTATCTTGACATTGTTTGATTCTGTTGCGTATGCTTTCAGTGGAAGTTTTAATGTCATGGATATTTGTTGGAAACTGTTTTGTGGCATCAGTTTTTCTGATGTTGGGCATTCATGGTTTCCATCACTTTCCTAAGCTCTTCTATTTTTTAAAATCTGTGTCTACTGCAGATTCACCTACCATTTCCTTCATTATGGTCATCATCTCCTTAATCTGTGTGATTACTTCTGAGTTTTTTCTAGAGACTCATTCATCTTCTTTGTTACTTTTCCTGCTACCATTTCAGAAAGTTCAGGTGGGTGGCTTTTGATTTCTTCCATCTCAATATCCCCTGGATTTGCTTTGGGTGAGCTGGGGGCATTTGTCTGCATCTTGCTTCCTTGTTTTCTCTGTCTGTTGTTGGAGGTTTTTTATTGATTTTCTGCATTGAGGTTTGTAAACTGCTTATGGTAAGCAGCTTTATTACTAGTATTGAGACCTCTCAAGGAAATGACTACTTTTCAGAGATGTCTTCTAGGATATCTGGCTTTTGTCCCAGGATCCTGCCTGTTTTGTTTATTAGGGATGAAATGTTGCAGCTTGATTGGCCTAGCATCCTGTTCTTTGATACTAAGTGCTACTGTTTATGACCTGCAGACAATCTAGATATTGGCATTCAAGGAAGATCAATTGATCACAAAAACTATGTCACTTTGGCTAAGTTAGTGCAATCAGTAATAACATTAGCATTAAACCCAGACTGGAAAATGACAGATTGCAATAACTAATAATTTGCCACCTTTAACCATAGGCACAAATTAATAGTTATATAAAATATGAAAACAAATCAAAAAAGTATATATAGTGAATATGAACTCAATAGATCAATTTTACCCTAAAGTGAGAAAACTTAAAAGAGAGAAGAGGAAAAAATAAAGAAAGAGATTATAAGCAAGGTCGAAGGACAAAGGGAGGTTGCTCAAGTTTCAGGAAACTGATGAAGAGGAATGGAGGGAAGGAAGACAAAGACAAAAACAAGAACACAATGAAACCAAAAAACCCTAAAAGCAATGTTCATATCCATACACAAAGATACAAGCAATTAAAAAAATCACAGACAATGGAAATGAACAAAATTTTTAAAAATAATCAAAAGCAAGGAAAAAAAATAACAAAAAAATCTTCTTTATGATTTTGAGCCTATGGTTATCTTCTGGGGTCTACCGCTTTGTGGCAGTGTCAAATTCAAACAATTACTTTTCTCTTGCTGGTAGACAAGGGAGGTAGTGAGAGCCCAGACCCATGCTGGATAATCCCAACAAACTGGCAGTAGGATTAGGGTGGGGTGTCAGTGTGGGATTTTCAAATCCACAGAAATTCAGATTAAACCTGGCTCTGGTCATAGGGATGGGTTCTGAATCAGTTGTTTATAGCACTCTGGATGTCTCTTGCTGGCCTGAATACAGATCCCTGACCTTAGATGTCTCCTGTAACCACACCCCACCCAGTTACTGTGGTACTTTAACATTGGGATCCCTGAAATGAAGCTAAACTGTGGCTGTTCTGAATCCCAGTTTCACTTGACTTGTCCTTGAAATTACCTTCGCACTTTCTCTAAGGGATATGGCAGAGATTTGGACTGGAGTCACTCATCAGCTGTTGCAGTGCATAGCATTCACCACTCTAGTGCATTTCTGAAGACCTCTGGGGTCACTCGCCTTCACTGCATCTCTGTGGATTCAATCTTCCTTTCTTTTGCTGCAAGCCGGAAGTCAGGGAAGCTGTGCAAATTGCCGCTTCTTTTTTCTGTGTCATAGACTGTCTCTTCAGTTTCTTTGTAAGCTCCAATTTTCCCTTCAGATTCTTTCTGGGTCCCAGGGATCCACCTCCCTCCTTAATTTCTTCCCCAAATTGTTATTTTCCAGTGTCTGGATTCCAAATCTTTGAGAGACTGACTTATTTCTGCCTATTACTCTGCCATTTTCCTGGAAGTCCAACTCAAGGATTACTAAAGAGTGTATTTTAAAAATTTCCAAGTGGTTGGAGTTAATTTTTAACTTTTTTTTTAGTTTTATTACATAATGCTAACAGAATATAACACATTAGATTTCTATACTCTGGAACTTAGAGTTTTCTCTGAAAATTTATTTTTGAATAAATTATCTTTTATTTATTTATGTATTGCATTTATTATATACTTATTTATGTTATTACACTATTATAATTGTATTAAATATATAACATTATGCATAATATATTATATAACTATATAATTATATGTGACTATAGTATATATTATAATTATAATCATTTAGTATATTACTTATATATTATATGCATATTATTTATGTTACATTTATATTATTCACTCTATTATATTTATATTATATTTTTATGTATTTTAAAACTAAATTTTGACCAACAAAGCTAGAGATAACCAGCTGGCATACCCCGTAATCCCAGCACTTGGGAGGCAGATGCAAAATCTTCACCATGAATTCACGGTCAGCCTAAGATATATGGTGAGCTCAAAACCAGCCTGACTTACATAACAAGACACTGTCTCAAAATAAAAACAAATAAAACAAAACCCAACTAGAAATACCCACTTTATACCCACAAAGGTGGCTATAATAAAAACAAAACAGAACAAAAAGAATAGCAAGGGTGTAGAAAAATTGAAATTCTCCAAGATTACTGGTGGGAATGTACATTGGTATGACCACTGTGGAAAATAGTCTTGCAGTTACTCAAAAGGCTAAGTCAGTAAGGTGGGTGAGGATCCATCTTTTTTTTTTTTTCAGAATTTCTTTACACATGTATATTTATGTATTATATACATATTTATGTAGGTAATACTGACACTTTTTTTATTTAAAGAGAAACGAAAACATGTAAAGGGTAGAGATAATACAGAATTTCATAAAAAAGATAAACAAGAAGAAATCACTAGTTAATAAATTACATATTGTCCTCTTTGAAATAGTTGTTAAAGTTACAAAATTAAATCATACAAAGTATATAGTCAAATACTGAGAGTGTAAACAGCTAAGCATGCATGAATCTCTACATGTATTTTTATCCTTTCTGTATTAGAGGGAAAAAACAAAATTTAGACAAAATAAAACAAATTCCTATAAAAACATGAAACCAAAAAGTCATATAAAACCACATTACAAGGTGATCTACAATGATTGCTGTGTTGTTTCTTATTACCTTCAATATAATTGTCTATATCATCAGGCATAATTGAATATAGCATTATAATTGAGTATAGCAGTAAATAACAATATTGGTAAAAATAAAACATTGTAGACAGTATAAAACTTCAAAGTCAGGTAATAATCAAACCAGAGTAGTTATTCTAGTGGATCTTGTCATCTTAAGTGCAGTTGCTTATACTCTCAGACTTGATACTGTCAATCATAACAGCTTTGAATAAATCTATCAATACAAAACAGCGAGCCAAAAAACCAGATTTGATTATGATCCGTCATGGTAAAACAGTGTAGGTTTTACAGAGCTTTAGATTAAGTTAATAGGAAATTAAGGATGATTACCATACTCTATCCTGTTATTTTTGGGATTGCTGTCTGTGCCTTCAAATCTAGTACAGGTAGAATGACTGGAACAGAATATAATACATCTAAGCAGAGTAGTGTAAGTAACGTGGGTTTTAAATCCTGGTTTGCTATTAACAATACAGTGTATCAAAGCCATCTATGTTAACGGTTCTAGTTATCCCTCTCTGCCTCATTTCTGCTATGCTACTTTTCTGCCTTTGTTTAGTTTTCACCTTCATTCTACCGCCCGCCCCTCTCACTGAAGCCTTTCTGCCACTGTTCTTAAAATCCTGGGTTTTTTTTCTCTCTCTCTAGAATGTCCTTCAGTATTCCCTGTAGGGTTGGATTGTTGGTCACAAACTCCCCCAGTTCCTCTTTGTCATGGAAGCATCTTGTTTTTCCATTAATTTCTAGTGACAGTTTTGCAGGGTACATCAATCTGGGCTGG
>PVLA01014605.1:0-29567 GCA_004027455.1 Hydrochoerus hydrochaeris
GAAGGCTTTCCCACACTCGGTGCACGTGTAAGGTTTCTTCCCAGTGTGAAGGACCCGATGGCGCATGAGAACTCTACTCCGAATGAAAGCCTCTCCACAGTCACTGCACTCATAGGGCTTCTCCCCACGATGGATTCTCTGGTGCTCAGTGAGTTGGGAACTCTCTGTGAAAGCTTTTACACATTCATTACATCTATAGGGTCTCTCCTCATTCTGCAGCCGCTGGTGCTGGACGAGGTGGGAGCTGTGCCGATAGGTCTTCCCACGCTCCCTGCACGCATAGGGCTTCTCCCCTGTGTGGCTCCTCAGGTGCACAGTGAGCTGAGAGGTCTGCCTGAAGGCCTTGCCACACTCCTGACATGCGTAGGGCTTCTCTCCAGTGTGGATTCTCTGGTGGCCAATGAGGTTTCTGTTGGAACAGAAGACTTTCCCACACTTGGCACATGTTTGTCAATGAGCTCATTATGTAGTCATTGAATACCTTACACTTATTTTCACGCCAGTAGCTACCTTTGTCATTCTTGTTAAAGATATATTTAGGCTAATATTTTAAAAATTTAACTTGCACTCTAAAGTTACACTTTGTCACTGCCTGATTCAGTACTAGTTTTGTTGTTCTTTCTGGAAAATCTTGAACATGGTGCTGCTTGTGGGTGGCTACTGTGACGCCCTCCCTTCACCTGTGCCTACTGGAGAATCAGTTTCCTGGATTCCCCAGGTGCAGATAACAAAACGGTGACAGTTCATTCAGGATGCAGGGAAATACACTGAGCTTCCTGTCCTGAAAGGAGGTTGGTACACAGCACTTGAATGTCCTTCCAGAATGAAGTCTAAATTTGCTTTCTGTTTTGTTTTGTTTTGTTTTTAATTTTATTTAAAGTGGAAAAAAGCAAAACAGAAAAAGGGGTAGAAACAATACAGAATTTCAGAAAAAAATAAACAGTAAGAAATCACTAGTTGATAAATTACATGCTGTCTTCTTAGACATTTGTTCAAGTTACAAAATTAAAGCATATAGTGTGGACATTCAAACAGTGAGGCTGCAGAGAAGTTCAGTGATCCAATAACAACTTAGCAACATGGTTATCAATCCTACACACTTAAACATACATGCAGACATATCCTCTAGAGCACTTTCTTTTCTTCCTTTTACTTTTTACGTCCATTATCTGTTTAGTTATATCCTGTTTCAGGTTGCTCAGTAACTTACTGACTTGTTTGGTTGTTGTTATGTACTTTTTAATCACCTTCTATAATTCTGTTGCCTTGTTTTTGAGTTTCTCCTCATCCATACCCCCTTGGATCAGCTTGGGTGGAGTTGGGAGTTTTTTGAAGGTTAAATTTGCTTTCAAGAAGGCAAAAATAAACCAGGCATGGTGGTGCACACCTATGATCCCAGCACGCTGGCAGAAGGAGGCAGGAAGACCACAGAATGAACCCGCCCTGGACAGCTGAGTGAGACACTTCTCAAAATAAAATATTTTAAAAGGCCAGGGGATTTAGCTTAGTGCAAAGGCCCTGAGTTCAGTGCCCAGTACCACACCAAAAGGGGAAAAAGCAAAATAAAGGGAACCAAATAGAGGTTAAAGGCTACACTCTGCAAATGAGCGTCAAGAAAACACCTTAAAATTCTGTACTCTGAACCAAGGAACGATGCCAGCTTTCTAAGGCGGTATAAACACCTTGCAGGCTGCGCCTCAGAGCCACGCATGTCCTGCACAGATGGAGAATCCGCATGGACACCCAAGTCCCTGCCTTCTCCCAAGAGGGAGGCTTCGATGTGGGTAGGTGGGACCTTGGGAGCCACCGTGTCACCCCCCAGCGGTCCCACTGTCCTGAGTAGTGGACACTCAGTGCTGCCTGGGAGCTTGGTGAGAGGAGTGTGGCTTTTGTTAGAAAGCCAGCCTGGCTCCACCTGGGGTTTGCTGAGCCCTTGCTGTGGTCATTTGTACTTTGGGGAAGAGCCATCAGCTGCCTAGTGTGGACTCCGGAGAGCAAGGCAGGTGAGGACCTGCTGTGAGGTCTCCGCTGAGTGGCTCCAGGCTGGGCGTTCACTGTATTTCTTGTCATACTTGTGATTTTTAAGACACTCGTGAGAGAAAACATCAGGAATGATGGGACAAGTGTGTTCACAGTGAAGGGGGATGTTTCAAGGAGGAATTACTGGCAATGCTCCTTTATTGTGATGAGTTTTGTGTATCTGGATCACATCTCACAGTAAACATCTTCTGTTTACTCATTAAGAAGAGAATATTTTACAAGAGAATCTCTTAAAGCCTAACAATAGAAAAGGCTGGACATGAAGAAAAAATATGCCAAGCAAATTCTAACAACAACAATGTTGGGGAGCCGGGCATGGTAGTTCATGCCTGTAATCCCAGCACTCAGGAGTCTGAGGCAGGATGATCATTGTGAGTTCGAGACCAGCCTGGGCTACAAAGTGAGCTCAAGACCAGTCTGAACTACATAGTGAGACCCTGTCTCAAAAAAAAAATGTTGGGGAGAAATACTAATCTGAGAGCCAAGTGTGGTGGTAGAGGCTGAGGCAGAAGGATCATTTCGAGTTCGAGACCAGCCAGGGCTACAAAGTGAGCTCAAAGCCAGCCTGAATTGCATAGTGAGACCATGTCTCAAAAACACCCCAAAAAAAACTATATATATATATATATATATATATATATATATATATATATATATATAAAATCTGAGACCAAAAAGATTCCAAACTAACCATGTAATGGAGACAAACATGGAATATTCTTTATTTTTGTTTTTATTTCTGGTGCCAGGGATCAAACTCACAACCTCGAGTTTGCCAAGCAGGCACTTACACCATTGAGCTAAACCCCTGGCCGGAATATCCTCTATTGATAAAAAAAATAAAAGAAGAGCTTTCTACCAGGGACCTGACCAAGATCCCCAACTACTTGACAAGGGGTACAGCGAAAGATGAAGAAAAAGCAGAAACAAATTTGGTAATTCATGTAAAAGGGGGCTGTTATAGGTAAGTTTCATAGCACTATAAAACCGGTCTGCTCAGCATAATCGCCGCCATGTTGAACTGTGACTGAATTTTGTGGTTAGGGGCTTCTCGGCAAAACTAGGTCTTACTGAAACTAAGTCTATGAGTAAATAACAGGAAATGTCTCTCCTGGAAACTGCCCTGGAAACTGAGGTAAACATGTTCCAGAGGGACAAACTGTAAAAAAACTAAGTGGCCACCTGTTTCTTGTGAAATTTTACCAGCAGACCCCCCACCACACTAAAAAGCCCCAAACAGCAATGCAAGCTTCATGTGGGGGCCAGTGGGTTGGAGTGTACCCATTGTTAGCGGCAGCTGCTGCTGTCCATGGAGCTCGATTATTAATAAATATTAATTGATTACTTTTCAATTTGGCCTGTTTAATCTGGGTCTTGTTTGTGAACCCACCACAGGGCTAGCAGCTCAGTGTCTCAGGATGGGCAAAGACAAGCCATCTCCGGCTGGCCCACTGAGGGATTTTCCAGTAAGACGTGCAGGGGAGTGGGAAGGGGGGCCCTTTCCCCAGAACAGTGTCAGGGAAGCAGTGGGGGGAAAGGGAAGTTTAACATCGTAAAATAAAAACCCTCCCTGTACTGCCCTGGGCAGACCTCATCTTGTCCTTTGAGCTCCACAGCCTCACTGATCACCGAGATCTCAGTGACCCAGAGAAAGCAGGGTTTCCACATTCCAAAACTGCCCCACAGGGCAGGTCCTCGAGACTCACCATGTGATTCATGGTCCCCAATAACCTCCAGGTCAGAAACCCTGGAAGTTACCCGTCATTCTTCACCTCCTCACCTGTAAGACATCAGCCTGTTCCAGTACTCTGTTTACAAAACACTTCGAAAACTCTTTCTTTAGCCTGGTAGTGCACATGCCTGTAATCCCAGCACTCAAGAGGCTGAGTCAGGAGGATTATTACAAATTCAAGATCAGCCTGGGCTATAAAGTGAGCTCAAGTTCTGCTGAACTGCATGGGGAGACCCTGTGTCAAAAAGACAGACAAAAAAGAAAAGAGAAGAAAAAAGAAAAGAAGAAAGAAAACCCTCTCTTTTCTCCCCATCTCACAGTGTCCACACGGGCCCTGGCCACTCCATGTCCTCTCAAAAGCACACAAGGAGGCCCCATCGGCCTCTGCCTCCCTCCTGACCTGTAACCAATCTCCCAGTGCCCTCAAGCTCCCATCCAGGGCCTCAGGGCCCCTCTGACAGCACCTCCAGGGCTGTCACTCCCCTGTAGGTCCAGGGTGACCCTTTGTCACCCGACCCACCTCGGGAGCCAAACCCCAGCCTGGGGCTCTGCCTGGGTCAGTCTCTGCTCTCCCACATCCCCAGCCAGGTTCTGTTCCCTGTTCCAGCGGCGCCTCCTGAGGAGAGGAAGAGCAGTCTTTAGAACGGTGTCTGTCCATCTAGGCGCGTAGAGGTTGTTGGAGTTGCCTTCCCCTCTGCATTCCTCTTAGGAACTTCTCAAGGTGTTGAGGTAGGATAGAAGCAATTAAGATCAGTTAGGAAGGAGATAAGAAAAGCTGTAATTTAAAAGTTATACTTTTGGGTCAGGAATTCAGCTCAGTGGCATAAGCATCTGCCTGGCAAGGTCTTGAGTTCAAAATAAATAAATAAATGAACCAAAAATAAATAAATAAATAAACGTTATGCTTTTCTCCTGTGACTTCCAGGACACACTCAGAGATGTCCAAAGCACTCCATATTGGTATTCCCTAGGCATTTGGGCTTCTTTCCTGCCAGGCCCATCACACCCAAAATTTCTTTTCTTTTCTTTCTTTTCTTTTTTTTTTTTTTTTTACTGGGAATCAAACTCAGTTCCTCACACTTGCCGGGCAGGCTCTGTGCTGCTGAGCTGTATCCCCAGCATGCCCCAAATTTCTTATAGGCACTGTGAGTTCCTAAACTAGCTTAGTTGGCAAAGTGAAGGTTTTTGAGCTTAAGGTACAGATTGAGAGCATTAAAGAATGCTTAGATTATCCATCTTTAAAAACAAACTGGACCCATCCCTTCCCCTGCGGAGCGGGCCACTGTCCTCCTGTGGGGTTGGACCACACTTTTTCTTTTCTCACACAAGCCAGGAACAAGAAGGAACCTCCTATCAACTCACAGCTTCCATAGAGTTCCACTTCCTCGAGAAAAACAAATTTTCCCAGTTCCAGGAAATAAAGTCTCTCCGTCTCCCTCCTTTCCTGGGTCAACCAAAGAGGTCTTTTTGGCTTTACCATCACTGTCTTCCCCTTCCATCCTGTTTCTCTGTGTACCTTTAAAAATTGGCCTAACATATCTGTTTATGCCTCTCACTGATGTATCCTGAAAATGCTTTCTCTGTGCTGGAAGTCAGTGAATTTATAATCAATCCCATGGTTGGGGGTTATTTGATTCCCCATCACCGCTTTGGGGACTTCCTTGGACCTTGCCAGATGACAGTCTGAACTATAAATATTATTATAGATAGCTAAGTTAGGTAAAAGTATTACAGGCTCTCAAAAGCACACAAGGAGGCCCCATCGGCAGGGATGGGCTCTTGAGAGGTCGATGAAGAAGACAACTGTGGCTGCAGACACAGGCACTGAAGGCCAGCTTCAAGAAAAAGAGAAGCTACTCACCCAGACACTTCCCCTAGGGTTGAACAGCAGTGACTGATATTCTAAAGAGATTCAGTCACCTTGGGGTGTGGACCAAATCTCCTTAACCCATCCCTCCAGGAAAGTCCTGGGCCAGCCCAGGTCAATCTTCCCAGGATAATTGCTTCCCCAATTGATCCCCCCATTTGATCAATATTACCCCAGCAGCTATACTTGTAACCTTATTTGTTCAACAGTTTTGTCCCATCCCACACTCACCCTATGGTTTGCCATTTGATCAATATTACCTAAGGTACGATACTTGTATTCTTATTGATTGGCTAAAGTTCTGTCCCAATGATATAAGGGAACAAAACTTCTGACCTACTTTATGTCTGACCTACTTTATGATTTTGTGCTCTGTAAAATGGAAGAATGAATTCTATGAACAACGGAGTTTAAAAGCACAATATATTTATTGAGAGAAAGAAAGCTGCCTGAGAGAGAGAGACCGAAGGGGTCCTGAGTGGGTTGCCAAAGATTCTATCTTTTCTAGGGATTTTTATCCCTAGAAAAGGGGTTTTATAATAAAACCATAAGCTGAGGCAGGTCTAAGGTGGGAAAAACTGAGAACTCACAAGGTAGACGGGCATGAGGTGGGACAGAGCTATGGTCAACCAATAAGTTTAATTGTTCAGGTAAAATTGATTGAATCAGGGACAAATGAGACGCGAGTCACCTAGCAAGTGAGCGTTCCAAATGGATCAGTGACTCTTCCTGTAGGGATTGGGATGGTGACTCCTGGCTTCTCAAGGTGATCCATAGAATCCTTAAGGATTATACTTAAGGGTGTGGTTGCATTTGTTTTGCCTTCTGTCTTGATATCTGGCCCACAGAAAGAGGTGTGTGTCTCCTCCAAGGTCACCAGACACCTGGTGCTCCATGCCGGCTTCCTCAAGGGCCCAGCCCTTTCCGACTGCCTAGAATATTTCTAACTGGCTCAGGTGCCTGTAACACCCCCGTAAGCCCGCCTTATCTCGTAGCTTTGCTCAGAGACTCATCAATAAATCAGTGTTGAAAAATTATAGCAGGTAATCGATAGGGTGTAACAAAGGAACCACGAACAGTTTGTATCATCCAGAAACAAACTGCCTGGTCTCCCAAGCATTTAACGTGTTCATGTGCGGAGGAGTGGGTGGTTTCTGCATTATTTTCTACAAAATAAGAGTACAGAAAACGGGGCTTGAGAAACGGGGTTTGCAAACAAACCACTTTCCAGGTCCCCTTGTGTCCTTCTTAGAAGCTTTTCTTTCTCTCAATAAATTCTTCCTACTCTTAACTTCCATTGTTCCCAGAATTTCTTCCTGAATTTTAGAGAACACGAACTCAGCATCGCCAACATGGAGCAGGTCTGTAGCTTTTTTCCTTATATCAATATTGATCTGGTAAACACTGAGTTATGATAAAAATAGAGAATTCAGAATTGTCCTTGAAAAAACCCTATTTCCGGCGATTTTTCACGAGTACTGTATCTCTCCTTCTGTCCACTAGGGGGCGCCTCCGCACTGTTTGTGACCGTGGTTCCAGGACCTTGGACAGCGCCTGGCATTATTCTGGGTACTCTGTGCCGAGGGACAGGGCACTGAATGACTGTCAGAAATGTACCCCTAACCCTGCACCCATCCGCGCAGCCTGACCATACACAAGGCAAATACTCGTGGATCTACAAAAACAAACAGACGATCGCAGTGCGGGACCGGCCCACTTCCTTTAGAAACATACACAGCAAGTAACAAAAAAAAGATTTGAGTGACTTGCAGGAGGGCAAAGGTTTCTTCACTCCCGAGAGATGGTAACACTTTAAATACTGAGGGTGGATGCAATAAAAATAGCATTAAAGGACTTGCGGTGTAATGCCGTTAGAAGCAGCCTGGAGGTAAGGATACGCTCACAGCTCTACCTTCCCGCCCTCCCTTTCCCTGCTCACCAGCCTGAGAGGCCCTTAGGGGACAGGTACGGCACAGTCCAGGTGTAAGCAGGTGCGACGCTGGACACTGCATCTGGGCCCTCAAGCCCTCCTGGGCCACCAAGATCTGAGTAGCTGTGCCCCTCCATGCCACCACCACGGTGTTCCCGCTTTCACAGACTGAAAACCTGAGCCAGTTAAACCTTTCCTCCTGAAAGCTGAGAAATCTGAAGCAATTTTATAATATTTTTGCCATGGAGCAGCTTGCTACTAAATCACAGAAATTCCTTATTATTCAGGTGGCTTTTGTTGTTGTTGTTGTTTGCTTTTGGAGACAGGGTCTCCCTATGCAGTTCAGGCTGAACTTGAGCTCACTTTGTAGCCCAGGCTGATCTCAAATTTGCAATACTCCTCCTGCCTCAGCCTCCCAAATCCTGAAATTACAGGTAAGCACCACCACACCCTGCTACTATTCAGGTTTTAGAATCTGGCAAACTATTGCAGGACTCAAATGTGAGTCCGTGCAGAACAAGAATAAACAAAAGCACCCTTTCTTCTGCAGTGTGATTGTATGTAGCTAAGTATTGGTGCTTGGTGTAGGCCACAAAACTCATGAATAAATCAGTGTTGAAAAACTTATAGCAGGTAATCTACAGGGTGTAGCAAAGGAGCCATGAACAGCTAGCTGATCATCTGGAAACAAACTGCTTTGCCCTCTAAGCATGTAATGTTTTCATGTGCAGAACAATAGCGTGGTTTCTGCATTATTTTTGATAAAAGAGTTTAGAAAACAAGAAAATTATGAAAATGCCTATGCCAAGGACTGACGGGTGTGAAAATGTCAGCATGAGCACATCCTTTCGGGCAGTACAGGGATTCTCAATTAGGGATGATTATACTCCCCAGGGGGAAAATCTAGCACAATCTGTAGGTATTTTAGGTTGTCACATTTGGAAGGGGAAGTACTGGAATTTCATCATAGAGTCCAGGGATGACACTAAATATCTTACAGGGACATGACAGCTCCAAAAGAAAGAACTGCCTCATCTGGAAGGGCTGGGGTGGAGAAATCCTGCTGTCCTCCAATGTCACTACTGACCCTGGCTATACGGAGGGAAAGCATCCCTTCAGCCGCACACTGCCCAGGGTGATACAGTCACGTCCTGGCCAAGGCTGTGATGTTAGAGACGGAAAAGACTCACAATTCCGGTGTGTGCTCTTTACTGTTAATGCTGAAAGCAGAGTTTCCAGAATTGTCAAAATAAAGATTGAGGATAATACGATTTTCCTGAGAGGGCACTGCCCTTTTTAGAGTTTACAAGAACCCCATAAACTGGATCCAAAGAATATACATAATAATAGACTTAAGGTATTTGGTAAGAGACATAATTGGATTTATTTAATTACTCTGGGTAAACTTTTCAGATATTTTTACTTTGATTGGAATAGTCATTTGCTTGATTAGTTGGCTAACTGGCTTAATAGATATGCTTCTGTGTTCAATCTTTGGGATATAACAGATATTATGACAACTAATATTGTATGCCACCTTGACGCCTACAAGATGCCCAGATGTTGGGGTAAACACTATTTCTGGGTCTATGAGGTGCTTCCAGGGGAGATTGGTGCGTGGACTTATCAGCTGAGTACAGAAGATGGCTCTCTCAAGGTGGTAAGAGATGGTTCAACCCATTGAGGACCAGGATAGAATGCAAGGACAGGAAGGATGCATTTGCTGTTTGTCTCACTGCTCGAGTTGGGACTTTGATCTGCCTTTGGCATTCTTGCTTCTCAGGCTTTCAGGCTCAGATTCAAATCTGCACTGCCAGTTACCTGGTTCTCAGGCCTTTGCACTACACCACAGGCTTCCTTGGATATCTTAGCAACAGAAGACTGAGGCTCTTCACAGTTACTATAATGATGAGTCCAATTCCTTATAATAAGTCTCATTATACAGATAGGTTATACACAAACACAGATATGCACAAATGTAGATAACCTTAGAAATTGCCATATGTGAAATATTGTACAAACTATGTGAAAAGGTCAATTATGGGGCTGGGGATATAGCTTAGAGGTATAAACACTTGCCTGGCAAGCATGAGGTCATGAGTTTGGTCCCTGGTATCAAAAAAAAGTCAATTATGCATCAAAATTTGGGTCAAGCTTACAGATGGCAAATCATAGAATAGAAATATATATTTACCAATTTTTTTATCCCTACCAGGTATATCTCTTGATATTTGATCGTGTACTCATGCCAAGAAAGCTCACCCTCAATTCCTGCTGAAATCCTACTTCAAGACCTAACTCAATGCTATTCCTTTTGAAGCTGCCTCTAGTACCTTTCAGAAAAAATCTTTCAGGGCCAGAGGTTTAGCTCAGCGGCACAAGTGCCTGCCTGGCAAGCTATGAGGTGGTGAGTTCATCCCTGGTACCAAACAAGAAAAAAAAATCTCTCACTGTCTGAGCTTATCCCATACTACCTTTTCTTTTTCCTTTTTGAGATGGGGTCTTGCGCTGTAATTCAGGCTGGTCTTAAACTCACTATGTAGCTCAGGCTGGCCTGAAACTCACAGTGATTCTCCTGCCTCAGCCACCCTAGTGCTGGGATTACAGGTGTGTGCCACCATGCCCAGCTCCCATACTGCGTTTTATTAGTCACTAATATCTATCTACTTCCTTCTCTTCCAAGGTCCGGATCTTCTGTTTTCCACCCATAATTCAAACCATTTCTTGTACAGATATCTTCCATCGGTTATGATGCATTATGCTTAATAGAACCTGCCAAAGCTCACGGTTTACCTCACTTAATCCTTGCAACTCTGCAAAGGAAGCGGGCATGGATTATTTTGTTTTGGGTTTGTTTTCTATTTCAGAGACTGGCGCCTCCAGTGGGAGCAGAGAGGCCTGGACTCCTGTCCCCGTGGGCTGCCTCCCCACTGCGGTACAGGCGGGGTTGGTGGCACTGGCCTCCACGGATCCCCCCTGCAGCCCAGGAGTCTGATGCCTCTGCTTCCCGACAGCTGGGAGCAGCGCGGCCTGAAAATGTCCTTCCACTTGGCAGTGCACAGGCTGCCAGAAAGAGCCCCCACTCGGTGACCTCGCTGATCCCCAACAGGGCCCCGCCGCTCCCGCGGGCCGTCTTCCCCTCCACCGGATGCGGGAGCTGACGACAACTCCCCACCCCTGTAAGCACTGCACCCGCGGTAGCAGCGGACGACTCTGGAACTAAACGTCGCGGGAGATGATTCCCTCCGTGGTCTTTCCAAACTGGGAACAAGTTCCGGTGCGTTCTAGGAAGCTCGGAGGCCGACGCATCTCGGTAGTCTCCTGTTTTGGACTTGGTTCCCTGCTGGGATCCCTGACAGCCAGCAAGGAAGAGCGCTATCTCTCTTGTTAGGTTTTTCTGCGCAATAAGAGAGGAAATATAAAGTAAAAAGTAGCCTTTATTCCAAGAACATGGAGAGAAGTCTATGACTACAGGCAGCCTGGTTTTTCTGTGACTGTAAAGTGGGGTATGAGATATATATATATATAAAACCTCTGGCGGGGTGGTGCTTAGAGTAGGCATTGATAACGTGCAAGGGGCTCATTGGGACCTTTTTTGTGCCACTGGGAAAGGAAAAAGGAAGTTGTCATAGGGGAAGGAGGAAGTGACCTCAAGGTAAACATCCCTTGGTTCCGCCTCCCACTGCTGTAATATTTTATAACTTATTCTATGGCAAAATCCTTTCATTCCCGTCTTGTTATTGTTAGGAAAAGGGTGAATTTTCTCTCTTACTATTGTTTGCTGAAAGGGTCGCCATATTGGGGTTTAGGAAGGTTGACAGGATGGTGGTTGATGCCCATGTAGAAACTGGTACCAGGTGTTTTAGCCGAGACAACTTCATCCCTGGTGAATGCCCGCATCTTAGGCTGGAAAAACAAAGAGACCAGGTGCTATGAGAAGGCCACTGTCATATTTAAGGACTCAGGAAAGGTAGAAGGAAACGTGCCCTTGGTCGAAGTGTGTCATTTCATCAGGGCCATGGTGAGGAAGAATCTGAAAAATATGCATGGCGTTGGGAGGGGTGGAGTTACAAGAGGTGATTTTTTTTTTTATAAGAAAGGGTAAAAGTTAAGTGTAGGTAGGGCTTGTCTTTGGCCCAGGGGTTGAGCTGGAAAGAATAAGAGGGGTGGGGAGGGTGGTGGCTGTGTCACTGTAAGGGAGACAAGGGCCTAGACCTGCAGGGATCTCACGTTTAACTAAACAGCTGAGGTAGAGAAACTAAGACAGTTGTTACATAGAACAACATGAAAGCGATTTTACACATGATGTGCGAGTCTTTAGGAAAGACTGTCAAGAGCCTGCTGTAAAAAAAATAGTTAATAGAATGTAGGGATTAGGAACAAAATTGGATAACAAAACATGACTTAGCCTGAGTGTTGTGGCCATAAGGCCTTGGTGAGACAGAGATGGGTGGGTGATAGAAGATGAGATGACCACTCAGGATGGTTAGATTCAGGGTTGAGGGGGCACTTATTAGCTTGCGTGATGTGAAACCAGGAGGGAAGTCCAGCAACTTTGACTGCTGTTGGGGTTGCCTAGATGACCAGGTAGGGGCCGCTCCACCTTTGTTGTAGTCCTTGGGATGATTTCCTGTAACAGGACGTTGGTAACACTATCAGCAGTCTCCCTGGTTGTGGGATAAGGCTTTTATCCATCCTGAAAAAGTGCAAACAAAGGTGAGAAGATATTTGAGAGTTTTGTGGCAGGGCACATGTGTAAAATCTACCTGCCAGTCCTGACCAGGGCTGTGTCTGAGAAATTGATGAATAGGCAAGGAAGGGGGTGGTGTGTGTCCCTGAGGAGAGGTTGTCCTATAGAGATGACAGATGTAAGTTGTTGAGACCTCAGAGTGTCTGGGTCAGTCTACATAAACACAAAGGGATCCTGACAGTTAGGGTGTAGGGGGGGTGGTAAAAAAGGCATTCTTAAGATCTACGACTGTAAAGTGAGTGGTGGAGGGAGGGATGTGAGAGAGCATGGTGTAAGGGTTTGGCACCACTGGGTGGATTGGGGTAACAGCATTATTGATTACCCTAAGGCTCTGCACTAGACAATAAGACCCATCAGGCTTGAGTACCGAGAGAATTACAGGGTGAATGGATAGGTTTTTAAAAACCATGGTCTAAAAAGCGCTTAATTATAGGTTTAAGTCCATGTAAATGTTTGGGAGCTATGGGATATTGGGTAATGCAAGGAAAATTGAAGGATCCCTAAAACAAATTAAAATAAACATGGCATGGGTAGCGCGGGTGGGGTTGGCAGTGTCTCAAACTATGGGATCGACCAGAGAAGGAGGAGGAGGAGGGGAAGGCTTGTGGCAGGCTGTGAGGGCGTCTGGAGGGCTAGAGCTGTGGGGAGGGAGAAGGTAAAGGCGAAGTTAAGCTTTCGAGGAAGATCCCTGTCTAAAAGGGGTGTGGGACATGCTGGAATTACTAGGAAGCTATGGATAAAGAAGAGAGTTGAACCTGCATGGACTAGGCCCTGTCTGCAGGGGCTTCATAGGTTGGCCGTCAACACCCACTACAGAGACTGAAGACTTAATACAAGGGCCTGAAAACTCAGGAATAACACTATATATATGGCCTCTATGTCCACAAGTACAGAGAATGTCTTACCTGAGACCTCCAGTGGAATTTGGGGCTCTGAGAAGGACACCTTAATGAGGGGCTGTGGACCCCAAGCCCCATGTCTTCAGCAGCAAGTCCGAGTAGCTCAGTCAGCGGTGAATCTGGTGGTGATGAAATCTCCTGTGAGGGCAAGGAGTTAGAGGATGGCTTGCCCGCTCTCTGGCAGCTAGGACAGTCACTCTTCCAGTGGCCCTTGAGATTGCAATAGGGGCCAGGCCCTAGAGGAATGCCAGGTTAGGGCACTCTCTTGCCCAATGTCCTCCTTTGCTGCACTTGAAGCATGGTCTGGGAGGGGCTCGGGCAGCTCTGCCTCATCTCAGTTTACCTGTCTCAGAGCTCCAAGTGTCACTGCTAAAAGATCAGATTGTTATTTTTTCTTTTGATTTTTATGTCTGTTGTTGAAAACATGAAAAGCCACATTAAGAAGGTCTCCCTGTGGGGTTTGAGGTACAAATTTAGACTTTTGTCTTGGGATCTGGCCCACAGAGGAAGGTATCTGTCTCCTCCACAGTCACAAGACATCTGGTTTTTATCTTGGGTAGGTGTATAGCTTTAAGTCTAAAGGAGACAAAGGCAAACAATCAATTAAGTATGCAGGAGTCAAATAATAGTGTCTACAGGGTATTTATGAGTATAATTTTAGTAATGGCTTCCCATAAGGAGGGTAAGGATAAGGTCCAGGGAATTTTAGAAATTGACATGTCATTTGTTTGTCGTACACACATTTAGGTTTTACAATTGTATAAGTATCTCCTGTGCTGTTAGAATGATTAATGCTATCTGATTTTGAGGATGGCCTGTTTTATCTAGAAGATTGATAACAGTACAGTGCAGTAGAGGCAGTAAGCTTAACATAGAACATTAAATGGAACTGTTATTTTCTATTAACCATGGGTGTTTTAACATTTGAGCACTGAAGAAATTTGTGACATTGTTTGGACTGTTCACTATTTAAGCATCTCTAAGTATAACATATACTTTACATCAATTTTTGTTTAAAAATTATTATTTGACTGGTGACCTTGAGTTGGTCTGACCAGAATCTCCTGACTGTAGCATAAGAAAAAGGCAGACATCTGGATCTGAAAGAAAGCACCTGTCATCATAAACAATCCCAATTCCACATCTGAAGGCATGAGTATACTATCAGATCAGCAACAATGAATTGTCTCAGCCATATGAACTTTAGTTGGGGTGTCTCCCATAAGGCTATGGAGATTATTAGAGCCTCCAATTGATGAACAACAGCTGGTTAAAATTACCAGGTGGCCACTTTCTTATTCGTCAGTTGAAGTCCTGTCCAATGTCTCCTCACCCCAAGCTATTTTGTTTAACCG
Source organism: Hydrochoerus hydrochaeris (assembly GCA_004027455.1). NCBI lineage: Eukaryota > Metazoa > Chordata > Mammalia > Rodentia > Hydrochaeridae > Hydrochoerus > Hydrochoerus hydrochaeris. The sequence goes on from PVLA01014605.1 coordinate 14,574, forward strand.
ATTCTAGCATCATTTTGACCAGCTGGCAACCTAGGTGGAAGCATGCTTTTTAAATGTATAACCCAAATAAACCCTGATTGAATGATCTGAAAATGTAAAAGAGAAGGAAAAAATTATTGAGCTCAAATAGAAAGGAACAGCTGTTTATAGAGCAGGCAAATGGACAAACATGGACAGATGACCTGTACAGTGTAGAGGGCACTCAAATATATTTGACCAATTTGAACTATAATAAATAGACTCTGACAGAATAGATGGCTCAGGTGGAGGGGATTGAGAAATTGGAGATTGGGGAGAGAAACTGAGGGAAGGATCAGAGGCCACTGGGGGTGAGGCGGGGAGAGGACGGCGCAGGGGCACAGAGACCTCTGGCTGAGAGAGCTGCGGGATTTGGTCTGGAGATACAGGGGAGAGTTCTTGGTGGAGCTGAGTGAGCCAGAAGTTTTTGGGCCATTATACAAGACAGAGTGAGAGAAGGACATGTCCTCAGAGTAACAAAGGCCTAAAATTGAAGGGTTTCTGTCAACTTGCCGCCATTGTGAGAAAACATAAATAAAAGACCAGCTTTTGGTTTTTATAGCCTTTTTGAGGCCAAGAGCACGAAGGTTATGAAGCAGGCAACCCAGTGGTGTGTTTTTTCGGGTGACAGGAAGTGGCCCCCAGGACAGAATTATAAGTGAGCTGAGAGAACAACTTTGCCTTGGGACATAAGAGCTTTAGGTACCCCCCCCCCAAGGAACGTGGAAGCTGTCCTGGGTCACATCTATCAAAAGAGGTCATCACCTGTTTTGAAAGTGTGACAGGGAAAGTCCCAACACCCATTTTCCCAGCCATCACTGGAAGAGTTCAGGGCAGGGTCCCAGGGAACAAAATTAACAGTTTTGCCTCAGACTGTGCAGCCTAAAGATCATGAAAACTGGTATCTCTGTCCCAGGATGGTAAGGATAGGTTTTCTGACCGCAAGCTTGCAGATTGTAGGGACAGAAACAGAAAACCCCACGAAGTAGCTCACCTGTGATGAGTGAGGAAGGTCGCTGTTGCATGCGGATTATCAGGGCAAGTAAACAGTCCTGGAGGAAGAAATGGTGGTTCACAGGCAGGGAGCTCCAACTGGGAGTTCACATCTTCTGCCACCTAAGTTACAAGGCACCGTTATGTTAAGTTCTTGGCACAGTAGAGAGAAAATATAAAATAAAAGTAGCCCTTATTCCAAAGACATGGAGAGGAATCCATGACTATAGGCAGCCTGGCATTCTCTGACCAGAACGTGGGGCGTGGATATATATATAACCTCTGACCGGGGTGGCGCTTAGGGTGGGCATTGATGACATGCAAGGGGCTGATTGGGACCTTTTTTGTGCCACTGGGAAAAGAAAAAGGAAGTTGTCATAAGGGAAGGAGGAAGTGACCTCAAGGCAAACACCCCTTGGTTCCGCCTCCCACAGTTGTAATATCATGTAACTTATTCTAGGGCAAGATCCTTTCATCCCCTGGGTAATGTTAGCAGGAGAAAACCTGTGAGGAATTAAAAAACAGGAATGCAAGCCAGGTGTGGTGACTCAGGCCTGTAATCCCAGCACTCCAGAGGCTGAGGCAGTAAGATCATTGTGAGTTCGAGACCAGCCTGGGCTAGACAATGAGCTCAAGGCCAGCTCAAACCACATAGCGAGACTGTCTCAAAAAGACAAAAAGAGAAATGTGTAACGATCACACAACCAGTGATGCTGTGTTCCAGATGCACTGGGAGAGTAAGGCAGAGCCCCAAACATGAGGGATGTTCCTCCTCTTCCTCCAGGCCTCTCAGGAGCTCTGGCTGTCACAGGTGACTTGCCACAGCCCAGACTAACCTGCTTCCTTAACAGCCTGGAGGCTTGAGCCAAGCACGTGTTTCTCAGAAGCCAAATTAGGCTCCATGCTGGGCACAAGGGAAACAAAGATGGCTTCACATCCAGCTAAGGAGATAGGAACAAAAACAAAAGCCCAGAAAAGCCTGCAGTTGGGGACTCAACTGGAAGCCAGGACACATGATGTCCCCCCACACATGGTTTACGATGGGGGGGTCATTAAGTAGAAAGTGTTTTTAACATGTATGACAATGAGGGCAATGACAAGGATGTGGCGAATTACCAAGGGAGCACAAAAGAGACCCCCCCAACACCCAAGTGACAGACGGCATGTGGGAGACTTCCCAGAGAAGCAGCAGCTGGCAAATCTGCAAGGATAGAGGGTTTCTGCGATGCAAGGAAGGTCTCTTGGTCTCCTTGGCCCACCCCCTCCACTCCCGTTCCTGTGCAGTGGCTGGGACTTCGCCAGTCGCAGCAGCCCCTTCTCTGGGCTGGCCAAACCCTCATCTTCCTTTTAGGGTGTTGAGCAGGGTCTGTGCCCACGCAGGTGAGATCATACGGCTGAGCAGGTTGGGGGCAGAGGATTCACAGACGTGACTACACTGGGCTCTTCCTGGTCTTATGTCCAAAGGGTCCCAGGCAGGACTTGACACAGATAAGGGGAAAATGTAATGCAGAGCCACCCAGGAAGCAGTGTAGGCATTTTCTATTATTGTTGTTGTAGTTGTTGTTAACATATGGGGAAAACTCAGCAGGCCTTGCCAAACTAATGATGTCAGGATAGTAATCCAAATGAGGAGATGAAGTAGGAGGAAATGAGGAGTTAAAATATGACACCAGGAAATACTGATAGTATTCACTGTGCGCCAAGCGCATTCTAAGGGCTTTATTTTGTCTTGTCCAATCCTTATAAAACTCTAAATTTTGATACTATTTTAATCCGCATTTACAAATGAGGAAGCTCTAGCACAGAGAGACTTAGTAACTTGTGCTTTGTCACATGGTTCATGATGTAACACCCAGGATTCTCCTCTGGGCCAAGAGAATGACGGCAGCACTGAAAAGCTGGATGTCACTGTAGCTGGATGTGGTGGCATCCACTTGTAGTTACAGCTATTTTGAAGGTTAAGCCAGAAGGACTGCTTTTTAGAAAATACAGGAGTTGATCTAGGGATCAACCTTGGCTTGATATCATCAGCCTGGTTGTAACTGATATTCTGCCCAGCACGTGATCTTGGCACACATCCCCACTCCCCTATCAGGGACAACAGTAACCAAAGTCACTGGAACATTGTGTGTCAGCCACTGATGTCGATTGTTCCTTAACTGACACTGGCTATATGCATAGTTTTTGAGAAAATTAAAATATATTCCTTTCGCTGCAACCCACTTTTGTTATTGGGTATATAGATCCCTTCTTTCTGCCTTGTGGTGCAGGAGTCTACCTGTCCTACTGCCACCAAAGACATAGGTCTGTCAATCCCTCAAGAAATCACACTTTTTTTTTTTGGTACCAGGGATTGAACTCATGACCTCATGCTTGCCAGGCAGGCACTTAAGCCACTGAGCTAAATTCCCCACCCAAGAAATCACACTTTTATACAATCCTGAGTCTGCCTGCCCTCTTTTCCATCTTTCAACCCCTTCCACTTTGGAGAGCTGGTGGTTCTCATATAGAAGGACTGGATTCTTCAAAAACAGATGGCATCACGGGTAGCTTCAAAGTTTGTAATATATATGAATTTTGTTTTAGAAACATAAAGTTGGGTTCCCTGTATGGTAGTTCTCATATACAACTTCTGTGATGGTTTCCGAGACAGGTCAGGATAGTGTCTAGAATTATGGCCTGCCTACCAGGGTCGTCTTGACCCTCATGTAAGTGTTTCAAGGTGCTATATGGAAGACAGCACGAAATACCACATATTTTGCTCACTGGGGCCCAATCCAATTGGAATAGATGAGGCCCATACTGCTGGAACAGAAGTCTCCAAAGTCTAGACATATGGCTCATATGTGCCTGTTCTCCACAGACAATGAAAGCCAAGCACCTGAGTATGAAATAGTTCTGAAAAATAACAACAGTCTCAAGCTTTGTGTCAACTATGCCAAGAAAACATAACTTCAGGGCCACACACTTCAGGGAAACCTGGAAACAAAGACTGTGATTGCATGAGGCCTGGCCTTAAGAGATTTCCTGCTCAACAACCCTGGGCTTCTAAGATTTCGACAGGCCAAAGAGCTACATGTTATGGTAACATTAAGCACAGGCTAGGCTGAGAGTGTCACAACCCTCCCCAGAAGATTTCCAATTGCAAAGAGTGATGTTGATGTCACAAGGTCACCATTAGGCTCAGTGGACAGAATCTGCTTTGAGAGACCTCTTTTAGACCTGGAAGACTCTGGAGTAGGACTTACAAGGCCTTTCTCTCTATCCTGAACTGTGTGTGGATATGAGGGGCACATTCAGGGTCCGGACAAGCCCAGGATACTGCTGACTCCTAGACAGCCCAGAAGTTTTCTTGGCCTCAGCCAAGGACCTTCCTACTGGGCCACAATAAACACAGTGAATTCCATTGAGAAGTGGCTCTTGTTCATCTTTGTGCCTCACCTGTGGCCATTACATCTAGAGTTGTGCTTCCCAGGCCTGCTCGATCACATGAGCAACAGGCTCTGGTTCACAGCCTGCTTCTGTCTGCATGCTCTTCTCCAAGGTGAGGTCCACCTGGGTAACGCTCGCCTTCCAGAAACAAGGTGGAGAATTAAGCTTCTCATTTTTTCTTTAAGGCCATATTTCAGGTGAGTGACAAACATTAACTTTTGATCTTACAAGCTACGCATGTGTCACTAGATAATCTGAGACACTGGTGGCAAACCTATGGCATATGTGCCACAGCGGGCTGCTCGGATCATTGCAGGCTCCACAAGGTTCACCATCACTGACCTACTGTCATGTCTTAAAAAACACCATTTCCTACCGTACCCAGTGTAATGTCAAAAGTTCTTTGCGAGTACAAACATATGCATCTTATTTCGAGCCCCTCAATCGCCAACCTCAGCCTATGCATATTTGTTAATTAATTTTACTCAGAAGGAATGCTCCAGCAACACCAAGGACCCTGTCTGGATCCTACCAAACCAAACATCACCCAGTCGGCGACTCCTGGCTCCTCCGAACTTGGATGAACGACAGGACCACCACCACCTGGTGAAAGCATTCCCGGGATGACGTCTCCATACCCTGTCCTCACGTTAAAATCAAATGTAAAATTCCCTGGCTTCCTCTGTTGGGATTCTCCTGCTGCTCTTTTTCAGTGTATCAGTAAACTTTTGATCTTTTCTATATTTCTCAACTATTGCTAAATTCGTTTTACCACCTGCAGAAACAGCCTCTTCCACACGGCGCCTCGCAAGGTGGAGAAAACAAGTGCTCTCGCTTACAAGCCGTCCCCACTTTCTGTCTGCTCCCTGGCCTTCCCGGGTGGCCTCTCCTCGGACAACGATGCTGTCTTAGGAAAGATTAACCACACCAATGGGTGAAACTCTCGCAATCCCTGGGCCGGGCGTCCTCATTTTTAAGAAGGTGACGCCTAGAGGTCCCCGTTTGGCGTCCCAGACCGGGAATCACCGGTGGTACCGCCTGCAGTGCTCACGCACCCACTTCCGCCACCGAGACTTCCGGGATGCTGGAGGGGCCGGAAGGCGCACCGGAAGTGAGACATCAATCGCTTCCGCCCGGCCATTGTTTTCGCTCCTTCAGGTGCTGAAAGTGTACCTCTTCGGCGTCTAGGGGTGCTGTGGGCCGGCCCGGAACTAAGAGGGAGGCGCAGCGAGGCCCGAGCCTGGGTCGCCGAGGCCTTCCGGGAGCGCGTGTCGTCCCCGGACGCCCGAAGCCGCCGCTTGGTCGCGTGGCGCTGACAGCCTTACTGGGCTGTGCGCCGGGCGCCGGCGGCTCCAGCGATGAACCGGGCGGACGTGGCCAGGTGAGCGGCGCCCAGTTGCCCGGCTTCACACGGTCAGACCCGATCTCGGAAGTTGAGACGTGAAGCGTGGCCCGAAAACGCAAAGGCCCTGCAAAGATCCGCTGTGGGCATCAGAACAGCAAGGGAATTAGGAAAATGGTCTGCGCTTCCTACGCGAGCAGGATCTCGGAGCAGAGTCCACAGAGAAGTCCGTCTTAGATTTTTTTAAGACATTAAAGCCAGGGATTTAGCACAGCGGCATAAGCGCCTGACTGGCAAGTGAGAGGTCGTGAGTTCGGTCCCTGGTACCAAAAAAAGAAAGTCGAAGCCCACAGAAAAATACCTAGAGATCCAGGATGCACGATAATTTGGAAGCAGCGCACTTGTACCTTATTACCAGTAAGCCGTGGTTTTCAGTTGGCATTTTACAGTGTATAAATTGACTAAATTTAGCTGCAAACTCCTATCAGCTTAACGAACCACATTCATTCGTTTACCACACGTGTGCCCGTGACACCTATGTACAGACGTGACTGGAAGCCAGCCCTGCCTTTTGAGTACTTCCAGAAAGTGGAGAAAGCCAGGTTAACATACAGGATGAAATTTAAATGTCCAGTCAGGACACTGGGGCAATAAACATCCTTAGGCCTGGAGAGCTAGAAGAGGAGTTGAGTAGAAAGGATTTGGGATTTTCTGACTGTGTCTGGCCTCTTTTTTTAGTGGACATCCAGCAGTGTGGACCACATGAATGGTCAGTCAGATGTGCATAAATCAATTAAAATACAATGTTAAAGTGAGAGATACATCAAGAGGAGTCACCAGCTGTCTTCCTTTTGGGACAGTTGGGAAAGCCTTCAAGAGAACATGGTATTTGTTCTATGTCTTGACAGATGAGTAATAGTTCATCAGAAATGGGGAGAAAGAAAAAGTCCACACAGGAAAAGAGTGTGTGGCATCTACCTGTGTCTCTAGAATATTAGTCCTTTCTCTGTTGTGCATCTTTATCAGTAGAAGAGTTTTGAGAATGCATTCCGAACACAGGCTTATGTGTAAGAGATGTTCTACTAAACAAATTTCAATGCACATTATGAAACATGCTAAATATGGGTTAAATAACAAGTTAGTGCTTTCATTTGCCCCTTTTGGAATATCTTGCATGTCCTACATTGAAGACCATTGCTGTCTTTCTAATCCTGTATACTTGTGAGAACAGTAGCCTTGAATTTGGGATCTTCCTGCTTCAACCTCCTTAGTGCTGGGATTGCAAGCATTTCCCACCACACCCAGCTGGGGGATTGCTTTTTAATTCTGAAGGATCATTCAACCTAGGCTTGAATACCCTAGGGACTATAATGTCTCACTTGATGTTTCCATAGGTGACACTTTGATCATCACTACTCCAACCCTGAAAAGCAACTTCTGATCTCAGCTACAGATCAGACTCTTAGTTGGACCAACTACAGCTAGAACAGCCTTCTCTCTGGGATCACAATGGCCACAGAAAGCAGGGGAACTGTAGGCCTCATCCCCAGGAGTGCTGTGTTCCCGAAGCAGGAGGGGTACTTGCCTGTGCAGCAGGAGCTTGGAAGGAAATCCTGGGGGCAGGGTTGCAGTCTCCAGAAGCGCCACCCTTCTGTCTGTGAAATCTTCCGGTTACACTTCAGACAGCTGCGTTACCACGAGACCTCCGGGCCCCAGGAGGCGCTGAGCCGGCTCCGGGAGCTGTGTCGCCGGTGGCTGAGGCCAGAGGCCCGCACCAAGGCCCAGATCCTGGAGCTGCTGGTGCTGGAGCAGTTCCTGAGCATCCTGCCGGGGGAGCTGCGGGCCTGGGTGCAGCTCCGCCGGCCCGAGAGCGGCGAGGAGGCCGTGGCCCTGGTGGAGGATTTCCAGAGACACCTCAGTGGACCAGGAGAGGTGAGTACTAGTGTCTTGAATGACATCCAAAACTGTTGTCCAGCACTTGAGTTGGCTCAGGAATAGGCATTCTCTGGTTCTCAGGCTCTGGCTGATTTACCTTTAGTATTCCCAAACCTTTTTTATGACTAAAGGAAATAGTTATATCCTCTAAACCATGAAAGAAATGCAATTCAAGTCTCGGTCTGCATTGTGTTGTAAAATCCTGCTTTGTGAAATCTACACAGCACTCACAGAGATCTGCGCAGTGGTTAGAGTTTAGGATTGGTGGCATCAGTGTAATCAGAAGTTCTTACTACTTTTTTAGATTTCTCAGTCAGGTTTCTGTTTTTCTGCCTTGTAGGTTTCTTGGGTACCACTTCTGGACCTCATAATCATTCGTTCCTTTTTCTAGCTCACTAAATCTAAGTAGAGGATTTTGTTTTGGGGTTTTTTTTGGGGGGTGAGTGTGTTTGTTTCTTTAGTTTTAATTTCTATTTTCCCTATTTCCTGGGGTTCTCTCAAATTCATAGCCAGTGTCACTCAAATAAGAGGAAAAGCCTGGTGTGATGGTGCACACCTGTAAACCAGTGCTCAGGAGACTGAGGCAAAAGGATTGCTGCAAGATCAAGATCAGTTTGGGCTACAAAGTGAATTCAAGGCCAGTATGAATTGCATAATGAAACCCTGTCTCAAAAAAAATAAACAGGCATCCCTGGGGAACGGGAAGAGACTCAAGTAGACAAAGTGCACCTTCTGGTGAGCCAACCAGTGCACAGGCTGGGAGACAGGAAGAAGAACCACGCCCCCAACCCCCCTCCCCAAGCAAATGGCTGATTCAGAGGAACTCAGGCTAAGATGATAGCAACTGAAGTAAAAAAAACAAATCAAAACAAAAAAACCCCCACTTAATGCTTGAATTGTTTGATTGACTTTGCAGGCCTACAGCTGGTAGTCTGAGCATCTATTTGAAGGATAACAACATGCATTAGAGCATCTGGGGAAGGGGGTTTTTCTTCTGTCATTTTTGAAATCCAATGTTTTGTTCCATTTTACTCTTTTGTTTTATTCCTGTACGTGGTAACCTCAGCAACTTCTTTTTTTTTTTTTTCTTTTTGAGACAGGACCTCACTGTGCAGTTTAGGATGGCCTTGAGCTCACTTTGGAGCCCAGGCTGGCCTTGAACTTGCAATGATCCTTCTGCCTCAGCCCTCCTTATTGCTGGGATTACAGGTGTGCACCAACAGGCCCAGCACAGTGCTTTTTTAAAATGATGATCTGTCTATGACTAGGGAATCATTTCCAATTGATTGGAGTTTCAATGCAAAATCTTGCTCCGGGAGTACCAAACAACGCACATTTGACATCATTAACGTCGTCACAAGTGAGTGCATAGGAATCCATGAGCCATCATTGGGGACTGGGGGGCGGCTAGGCAGAGTCACAGTGCTAAGCAGCACCTGCAAGAGTGCCGAGAGCATGCTCAGCGAGGTGGGGTGGGGGGTTGCATCCTTACCTCGCTTTGCTTAACTAAATGGGCAGTTCCTCCATTAGGAGTCTCATTGCTTTGTCCAAGAAGCCCCCCAAAAGGGAGCTGAGTCGCAGGCCAAGAGTCCACTGTTGGTTGGGTTAAAGCAGCTGAGCATTCATAGCTGCAGCCTTGGAATGGGGTCTCTGGATCCCACTTTTTACTGTGCCACTGTGGTCAGGGCTGCATTTTCTGACATGAGGGCAGGACTGGCTTTTCCAGCAGGGGTTCAGAATGATTTTCTGGAACAGGTAAGTGAGTCAGCAGGCCTTCCCGTGGCGTTTTGCCAGGAGTCAGCAAGGACCCAGGCACAGAGAAGCTGTTCCCCTCAGGAGTAAGCCACTTCGCTGCCATGGGAAGAACATGGGCATCTCTGTATTGGTCCCTGCTGGGCTACAGAACCATCCGATTCACAAAATCCTTTTGAATCTTGTGTGTTGTTTCGGCTCTAGGAAGCTTACAAGATAGGCAGCATCCTTGTGTGACAAGTGAGTACCCACAGAGAGGCTCAGCCCCACAGGTCACAGACTCTCCTGGAGTCTTGGGAACCACAGAGTCCCAAGCCATTGCCAGTAGGTGTTACTCCTGCTGGTGGAAGGATGCACTGGCTTCTCTTTTCTCCGTGTTTCTTCCCAGAAACGGGGCTTCTTACAGGCTTGCAGTTCCACACCTTTAAGGATGCTTTTAAACCCAGTCCTATTTCCTTGTGCCTAGGTTTCAGCCTCAGGACAGGAAAAGGAGGTACCTTTGGAGAAGACAAGAGCCCTGGATGCAGCAGAGGAATCACCTGTCTCACCCCTTCACGGGGGCTCGGTGCCTGGACCCCACCCGGAGCCACCTCAGGATGGAGGAGCACAGCAGCTCCTTGACCAGCACTTTGGTACTCATCAGCCCTGGTCATCTCGAGCCAGACTTGCCATCTGTTTTCTGGAGTCTCGTTCGTGTGTGTCTGTCTCATACCCCTTGGAATCCCACATTCTTTAGTGACCTTGCTTGTTCCCTTTGGTTATTTTCTAGTCATGTGTGCATTTAGAAAGTTTTTGTTAAGCACATGTCCTAGGGAACACACTGTTGTGGACCAGCCACAGTACAATGTCACCGTTGTTACACAGATGGCAGGGAGTGTGTCATACAGGAGACAAAGGTATAAGGTATAGGTAGGGACACCTGTCCCTGGGCATTGACCCCCTACCCAGGTGAGCAGTGCAAACATTGGGAACTTAGCTGCCAAGACCATTGTGAGGTTGAACAGATGTAGGATGCTTTGTGGAGGAAACAGCAGTGTATTTTTTTTCTTTCTTTCTTTCTTTCTTTCTTTCTTTCTTTCTTTTTTTTTTTTTTTTTGTACCATGGATCAAACTCATGACCTCGCACTTATCAGGCAAGTGTTTGAGCTGCTGAGCTAAATCCCTGGCCCAACGGTAGCATATTTCATAGTGAAGAGTAGAGAAGAATTTTGAATTGATGCATGAAGTGAAGGCATGAGAAGAGTGATAGACAGAAGTAGGTGGGTGTATAAGCAAAGACTAGGGGTTCCTTGGGCCCCGAGGGAGAGTGAAGATTTGTTTTCAGAAACCAGAACCCTGCTTGTACAAGGTTTGAGTTGAGGCCTGGAAGATTTGGGGGTAAGAGGGTAAAGTGTTAGAAACAGCATCTCAGGAGGTGCAGTAGTAGGTGGGTGCAGTGGAACAGACAGCAATGAGCTGAATTGGGAAGGGTAGGAGAGGGGTCCGCGTGAGGAGCAGTGGGGTGGAGCAGTCCTGGGGCCCAGGGAATGAGAGGATTTGGGTCAGTGACTGAACACTGGCTGAAAGTGGGAAACCAGGAAGGAAAGTTGGTAAGAATGTGCATTTTGGGAAGTGAATTAAGGTGTTGGGGGACAGCTGAGTAAAATGTCCAATCTGTGGCTGTGTGATGGAAGTCTGGGAGGGAGAGGAGGCCTGGGAGAGCAGGAAAGCCAGGGGAGTCAGTGAGATCACTGATGGAAGCAAGACCGGGCTGGCTTCTAGAGAGGAGGGGAGGCTGCAGGGCGCCAGTGCAGAGGTGAGGTGTGGCTGGAGCTAGGAAAGCCAGGGCAGGAGAGCATGGTCAGAGCATGGCTTCCATCAGGGAGGTTGATGAGAGTGAGGCCCAGGGCCAGGACCTTGTCTTGCATCCTCAGTCAACATTTCCCAGCGTGTGGGGGAGCCTTGAGATGAGGGCTGAGTCAGTGTATGGGAAGCTGCTTGGCAATTTTGGGTCCCCTCTTTGGGAACATAGATGTCATGGCAGCCGATGACAGGGCTCAACCTGCTCAGGGCTTCTTGGCTCCCTCAGCTCAACTTGCATCATGGGTCCTTCCTTTCCCTGGGTGGGGAGCTCAGGAGACCAACCAGTGGCCCCTGGGCTTCACATGGGCAGGTCCCAGGTGAACATGGCTCTCTGGGTTTCCCTAGTTCCTTTGTCTGGTTTGAGAGTAGCCAGAGCTGCCATCCCTCACCGTACCACACTGGGGACAGCCCTGTTCTCTCCTGCCTGAGGGCTTCTTGGATCTCAGTCCACATTCCTGCTCAGGGGCCTCTGTCTAGCCTGGAGTTGTCTGTTCCAGTGTGTGATCCAGCTCCTCTGCTTTGCTCCTTTACTCACCAGAAGCCTGTACTGATGGCCTCTGAACCATCATTACACTGCTCCTTAGGATGGGTCCCTTCCTGAGCAGTACAAGCTTCCATTTCCCGAGCCAGGGGCCATGGGGTTCATCTGCCCACGGTAGGCAGAAGTGGAAAGGCTCAGCCTTTAGTCATTGTGTCATGAGCCCTGCACTGTGACAGAATGCCAGGAAATGACCACAGCAGGGCCTCTTCTGGTTATGATTCTTCCCCAGTAACTTAGAGCCCGCACTCTGTATGGTTTTTGTCCTATTTTACAAGTTTTTCGTTGTGAACATTTCCATGCAGAAGAGAGAATAGTGAAATGAGCCCACTGCACTGTCACTAGCTTTAACTCTGGTCAGTATTCTTTTTGCTTTGTGGTTAATGGATACACAAGTGTTCGGAATCAGAGTCACTCAGGTTGTGGTAAGTAAGGAGCTCTTTGTTTCGAGATGAGAAGAAGCCACTCATTTTGAACAGACTTGGGGGAAAGAGACTTGTGGAGAATGAGCTAAGGCCTCAGTAGTTAAGCTAATGAATATATATATTTTTGGTACCTGGAGTTGTGCTCAGGACCTTGTGCTTACCAGGCAGGTGTGGTGCCACTGCAAGCTAATGAATACTAACGGTACTGCTGTGACAGTAGTGCAGCAGCCCTGTGTGTCTCTGCATCTCCTCCCACTGCTACACGCTTCTGTACTCTGAAACGTCCCACCATCTGTGCTCAACTCTTGTCCGTTCTCATATTTAGCACTTGCCGTGGTCCTAATGACTTGGCCCCGTGCAGCATCTTACCTACAGGTTTGACTTTTGTTTTTTCTTTTTTTTTTTTTTCTTGGTACTAGGGATCAAACTCAACCACACGCTTGCCAGGCAGGCACTTATGCCACTGAGCTAAATCCCCAGCCTTTTTTTTTTTCTTTTTCTTTTCTTTTTTTTTCAGGTTTGACTTTTGTCATTGCCTTAGTTTTCTATTTTCAGGGTAAAATTTACTTAGGGATTTTGGTTGGTGCAGCCATTAAACATCACCATTAAACATCATCATCAGCCATTAAACATCATCATTAAACATTGCGACATTCTGTGGCCCAGGCCATAGCAGAGGTGAAGGAGTACCCTACAGATAAGATATTCATGGCTTAGGGTCCTCAGTGTAGTCCCTCTTACGTGTGGTTTCTCATAGGATGCTTAGTATCATTTGACACAAAACGTGGTTGTGTGAGCTTCCTCTCCCACAAGTCTGTTATATGATAGTTCCTGTGATTGACAAGCTTGGGACAATACCAGCTGGACAGAGAGATGTTGAGCTAGACATCTAACGATGCTAAACGATGGGACAGCCTGGCCCTGGCTAAGAAATGCTTGAAAGAAACCAACATCTTGGTGTAGTAATAACCAATGGTCTTAGTAATAACCGTGAATGCTGGGCCTTCTCCAACATTTTATATGTAAAACTCCAAGTATTCAATTCATTAATTTTCTTATTCTGGAGAATCAAAAGCCCAAAGACATACTTTTTTTTTGTCTTTTTGAGACAGGGTCTCGCTATACAGTTCAGTTCAGGCTAGCCTTGAGCTCACTTTGTAGCCCAGGCTGGTCTCGAACTCACAATAATCCTCCTGCCTCAGCCTCTTGAGTGCTGGGATTACAGGCATGAGACCCCACACCCAGCTCCAAAAACATACTTTAGTTCAATTTTTAAATTATTGAAGCCTCTTCTACTAGGAGAAGAGAAATGGTTCTTCCAATCCAGTAATCCGGAGCTCTGTGGTACCCCCAGGTTTTAAACACTGTTGTGTTTTTCAACACTTTATTCCAGCATTTGTAAGCCCACATCTGCATGTCGTCACTGCCTGTCACACATCATCTATTCTTTTGGTCCACTTTCCAAATCATAGCACCATAGAAATATTTTGTCAACTCACTCCCAAGTTTGTCCTCTTGTATTTGATCTGAGGTGTTTACCAGCTGTCTCCCAGAATCTTTTCTGAGAACATGAGACTGAAATTTCAGGACTGGAAAGGAACATAGAGTTCATCATGTTACCCAGGGACACCAGCAAAGTGGCTTCTAGAATCTAGTACACTGTGCATTACAGTCTGCCTGTTGCTTTCTGACCATCCTAATGTGCCAGACCTGGTCCGTATCCAACTGTCCTCTCTTTTTTCCACCTCCTCTCTCTTCCACTGATCATCTTTCTTTTTGTATCCCTGAAGAGAAAAAAAATTGAACTATTTGCTGTGTTCTCAGTGTGCCATCTCATTCCTTAACTGTAATGTGACTTTGTTTTACACATATGTTCAACTCTTGATTATTCTGTTCCACAGCAGGATGAGAACTGAGTGAAAGTTGCTTCCTTGTTTCTTTTGGCAGCAGGTAAAACCAGGATGGAAGGTTCAGAATTTACTGCAAAGGCCATTTCTAAACAATCAGAGTCATCTGAGAGGTTGTCAGGGGGGCTGTCTGGGGTGGCTCCTGGACCAGAGACTGGAGATGTCTGTGAAGATACTGGAGAGCAGCTGGAAGGACAGTCCTCCAAAGAAGGGAGTGGACTGGCCAGCGATGGCCTGGAAGTTACGGACGAGGATAAAAGTTCCACCAAAGACAGGTGCGAAGAGTATGTGGAGGTGAGTATACACCCAAATTCGTCCTGCAGTCCTGCACACCAGGGAGTTCCAAAGGGACAGAAATGCTATCAGTGCGCCGAGTGTGCAAGAGTGTTCAGTCGGCGTTCACACCTCCTTGGCCACCAGAGAATCCACACTGGAGAGAAGCCCTACGCATGTCAGGAGTGTGGCAAGGCCTTCAGGCAGACCTCTCAGCTCACTGTGCACCTGAGGAGCCACACGGGGGAGAAGCCCTATGCGTGCAGGGAGCGTGGGAAGACCTATCGGCACAGCTCCCGCCTCGTCCAGCACCAGCGGCTGCAGAATGAGGAGAGACTCTATAGATGTAATGAATGTGTAAAAGCTTTCACAGAGAGTTCCCAACTCACTGAGCACCAGAGAATCCATCGTGGGGAGAAGCCCTATGAGTGCAGTGACTGTGGAGAGGCTTTCATTCGGAGTAGAGTTCTCATGCGCCATCGGGTCCTTCACACTGGGAAGAAACCTTACACGTGCACCGAGTGTGGGAAAGCCTTC
>PVLA01014606.1:0-29538 GCA_004027455.1 Hydrochoerus hydrochaeris
GTGAGGATGGATGGCAGGCAGGAAGCCATGGCCCTGCTGTGCAGGCCGGGGACCAGGGGAGGCCTCCTGGGAGACTTGGTCCCACAGTGTGGGAGGAGGACAGCAGAGGGCCACGGTGGGCTCTCACCCCTACCTGAGAATGTCCTCATCATCCCCAGGAGGACCAGTGTTTTCCTGTGGAGGTCGCAGATCTTCCCACTGAGGTCCGAAGAAATGGCCTGGGGACGCCAAGACATCACCTCACACCTGCGGCGAGGGGAGCGCTGGGCTCAGGTTCCAGGGGCGATGCCTGGCTGGCAGCAACCAGGTGGGGCTGCAGTCAGACTCTGCCCTAGCTAAAGGACTGTTTCTCCACCTTTGCTGGAAATGCGCGTTTTCTACAACAGGCATTCCCCAGATCTAAGCGGAGCCAGAGGTGACCACTCCCAAAACCCGGAGCAAGGCCCCGCTGAACAAGGCAGAAATCGTCACCACTCTGAGCCTCCAGACAGCAGTGCCTGCTGCCTGAAGAAAAGACTCGATGCATTTCTACTTTGTGATCTTTAAAGGGGAGAGAAGACTAGGAGCCGAAGGAAAATACATATCGTAGTGACAAAGCTCCCCACTCCGGCCTTGGCCTTGTGCCTGAGTCACTTGCACAAGCACTGTGTCCCCTCCTGTCTTGATCTCTGACTCCAGCACCCTTGAAAGGAGACACTTGCGGCTCAGGGATGTATGCGCTCCCCGCGCCACCCCCCGCTTCCCCTGGGGGGGCATGAAGTACACAAGGGGGGGCCTATCACGTGCTTCTCGCTCAGTGCAGACTGCTCCCGGGTGCAGCAGAGAAGAAAGGAGCTTGGGTTCATGGAGTCCTGTCCTGGAGGCACTGGAGGACAGAAGGAAACGGGAGGACGGGGTGGGGCGGGAGGAAGGGGTGAACAGGGTGGGCTTCCCAGGCTCCGTGCATATCATAAGCTATTGAAAATATTTCCTCAAATTCCACTTCAAATGGTGTTAGGTACTGACTTAGTAATAATTTCAAGGATTAAAAATGTCCTAGGCTCTGCCTAAAACCACGACCACTAATTGTAACTTCACTTCCTAAGAAGGAAAATGTGCGTCCCCAGCACCGACCGACCTCTCAGTTTAAAAGCAAGCAACCAGAACCCGGTCCTTCCTTCAGGTGCCCATGGTGTGTGTCCGCCTCTGTGGGCCAGCGGGCCGACAGCCACTGGGTGCTCCCTTGACAGAGCTCTGCGCCTCTCTCCTGCTTCCCCCACAACACGGCCCTTCCTGCAGACCAAGCCGCTCCCCTCGCTCCCCTCGGGCTGAGCTTGTCTCGAAGAAGCGCACTCGCCGGCTGCCGACCCTGCTCCAGCTTCCTCAGCCTGGCCAGCAGGCGGCGCCGCTGTTCCCCAGCCCCTGCAGGAGCCTCTCGAAGGCTGCTGCTTTGGATCTGAGCCTGCGGGGGTGGAGAGGCACAGGGTGAGGGCGGCTGCTAGAGGCCCTCTGCACCCTGCTGGCGGAGTGGCACAAGGAGGACGCATTCCTCAGAGTTATACCGGGGGAGAAGCAGAGCCCTCGCTATAAACCTGCCCCTGGAGGGAGCACTCCATTTCTCTCTGTTGTCCTGGCTAAAGGTTCTATCACTGTAGCACGCAGGGCCCTCAGAGCCAGGAGGAAGTCTGCAGAGTTCCTCCACACTGAAGGTCGCACACCACACTTCAGCACGAGGTGGAGATGGTCATGGTAATTTCACAGAGAACAACGAAGGCCCGAGGAATATGTGATTAGCTCCTCTGGGCCCGTGGGAGACTGTGTGGCACTGGTTTTGGCCTTTGAGGACAGGCTTTGATGGAACCGAGGGACGCTGAGGAGTCTTTCTGTCCTGGTGTTACCCTGCCCTAGGTCCCCACGTCACCAGCTTCCTCCTAATGACTCTGTGCACGGAAGAGGGGAGGCAGGGAGTCAGCAGAGCCACACAGCCTGGGTCCTTGGGGTCAGCCTGGGGTCAAGTGTGGGCTCAGCTGCCCAGGGGGCAGCGCTCTCTGCCCCCTGACATTTTCAGGCTGCCAGTCTGGGGCCAGAAGAGCAGTGGACTAAAGACCCCAGCTCTGGCAATTTCAGGGTGAACTTGGGCTTTGCCTCGAGACCTAGTACTGCTCCTGCATCCCTTCACCAGACCCCACTTTTCTGCTCTGTAAAGTGGCTGAAAAGGATCTTGGGTTAGAAGACGTGGGAACCACCTTTAACTCCGACATCCTGAGGGAGAGTGACCAGAGGGCTGAGTCCTTCCCAGGCAGAGGCCTAGCCTCCCCTCCGGTTAGGAAGTGGCCCCAGGACAGGGAGCCGGCAGTGTGGCCCTTACCAGCAGCACTTGGAGCTTCTGGTCTTCTTGACACATCATGTCTTCAGCCTTGTCCCTCCCCACTCTCAGAGCCTCCAGTCCGAGACGCCTGAGGCAGTCCTGAGGGGGAGAAGGGGGCAGAGGCAGGGCTCAAGTGATAACTCACTGAGGGCAGCTGCATACCACGTCCTGGGCATACCGCTGGGTGCTGAGGGGTTTTCAAAGGTGATGAATGCCCAGTCCGTGTCCCTATAGAGAGCACCATCTAGGGCAGGAGCTGGACACCCATGATAACCATGTAACAAAAAATGAAGTGCCAGGCATGGTGGTGCACGCCTGTAATCCCAGCACTCGGGAGGCAGAGGCAGGATGATCCCCTGGCTATATGGTGAGTTCAAGTCTGACCTGAAGTGCATATCGCAGCCTTGTCTCAAAAAAAATCAATCCATCAATCAATCAATCAATCAATCAATCAAGGAAGCAGCTGAGATATTCACAGGGAGCCTGGACAAGGAGGATGCTCGCCCCAGGACTAAGCCAGGGGTCAGAAAGCAGATTCCTGCCCTCGGCTGCTCACCCAGCCCCCATGCCAGGCAGGCTGCTCACCCCCCCCCCCAGGGCTGCATTGCCTCCTCCAGGAAGCCCAGCAGAGGGCCTGGTGGGCGGGGCCCTCACAGCACAGCAGGGAGAGGAATTCATTGGGCAGGCAGTGGCCTCACCAAAGAAGTTGAGCCAGGGGGCCTCGGTGGGCTCCTCCTCCCGGCAGAGTGTGCAGAGCAGCACCCTGCCTGAAGGCTGGGCCTCCATCCAGGCAGCGGCTGGGAGGCAGCCCCGCAGGTGGCCATCACCGAGTCCTCCAGGGGCCCGGAAAGGGCAGGTGCTGGACCCCCTGGAGGGACAGGGCTGCAGACATCATGGTGCCTTCCCCATCCTGTCTGTCCGTGAAGGCCGCTGTCTGGGTCCACATGAATCTTCTTTCCCTTAAATTGAGTCACTTTTAAGTGCATCATGGAGAGAAAGGAAGAAAAGGCTGCACAGGGACAGGGAACGTGGGACGCGCCGGGCTCTGCCTCTTGTGCACCCAGCAGCCGTGGCCTCCTCGTGGGTCCAAACTCCAGGGCATCCTGACTCCTGGCACTGCCCAAGGGCGGCTGGATTGGCTCTGTCCTCCTGTCGCTTGCTGGTCCCTGGGGCAGGGAGCAGAGCACACCATGAGGTCACAGAGAAATGGGTCCCTGGAACCACTGGCCACCAGGGCCTGGGGAGGACCGGGGAGAAGCCGCTTCCTGTGGGGCTGAGCAGAACAGAGCCATAAACTCCCAGCCTGCAGACCCCGGCATCAAAGTCCAGGCGCAGTTGGAGGTGACCATTTCCGGAGCCCGGGGGACTCTGCCCAGAAGCCAGAGGTTCCTGTATAGCGCCCTTCTATCCTGACCTCATCTCCTCTGTCCTTAAGTCCCCACCACTGTGTACAGACAGCTCCATGGGCTTAGGTGACCCTGGATTTCAATTTTATTTTTTAAGGCCAGGTGTGGTGGCTCACACCTGTAATCCCAGCACTAGGGAGGCTTAGGCAGGAGGATTGTTGTGAGTTCGAGAGCAGCCTGGGCTACAAAGTGAGCTCAAGGCCAGCCTGAACTGCATAGCGAGACCCTGGCTCAAAAAGACAAAAAAAATTATTTTTTAACTAGAGGTAGCAGAAGGCAAGAAATCATAAATCAAACTTGATGAACTTTAGGAAACTCAGTTGGTCAAGGTTATAAACAGATTCAAACACCTTGACCTCTTATAATTACATCCAGTTCTAACAACAATCCTTTGGGAAAGGTATAAGTGCTTTCATTTTACAGAGGAGATGTAAATGGAAAGGTCAAGTGACTTTCTTAAGGTCACAGAGCTTACAGCCCTCAGGCTGGAAACAACCCAAGTTGTCCAGCTTCAAAACCTTTGCTCTTCCCCACACCCTGTCCAATGCAAAGCCCCAGCAGTGCCCGCTAAGTGGACAGAGAGCCAGACTCCTCCGTCCTCCACTGATGATTGGCCGGCACCCGAGTGTTGCTTCTCCCCGCTCCAAAGCCTGTATCGGGGTCCCCTCTCCGCTCCACCATCCCCAGGCCCAGCCTGGAGCTACACTGCACCCGAGGGCTTCAGGCCCAGATCGAGATGTGCCAGTGTGCAAAGTACACCCTGGATTTAAAGGACTTACCACAGAAAAGGAAATATAAAATAGCTTGTTAATGACCTCATGATTATAGGTTGAAATAATTTTGAAACTATTGGACTAAATAAAATATATTATAAAAATTAATTTCATGTTTCTTTATTCCATACCACTACTAGAATATCTTAAATTGCACATGTGTCTTGAATTATATTTCAGAGCTCTGTGTCTTCCAAGATCTGACCATAAATTAGGGTCACACAGCTTCCCACAGGGTGGCTGAGGGCCGGCTTCCTGACCCCTCAGTAGAAGGGCGGCTGCAGAGCAGCAGAAGAGTAAGTGAGCACACACACGTGGATTCTTGTGTAGGTCACCCTGCAGCCCTGGCCCTGACCGTTTGTCTTCCTTCCCCACGCAGAGCACAGTCGGTCCTCTTCCATGTGCCGGGCAGCCTGCTGGGGCATCGCTGCTGCGGACGCCAGTGCCGCCACCCCCTCCCCAGTCCTTATCTGAGTCCCCTGGGCCCAGCCCAAGCACTGCCAAGCTCTGGGCCTGAAGATAGGGCCAATCTCCCTGCAGGCAGCAGCCGCCCAAGGCAGACCAAGGTGTTGTCGCCTGGCAGACTGGCCTCTCTCCTCCCTGCGGCCGAGGCGCCAGCCCTGCCTTCCACGTCGAGGGATTTGATGGACCAGGGGAGCGGTGACCCCAGCCAGGGTCGCTGACCTGGAGCACGCCGTCCCCCTCTTCGGCTGTTGGGGTAACCCTGGTGCCAGAGATGCACGTGGCCGCCCACCCGCGTGGGTGTGACGATGTCCGCGCCTAGCCGTGGGCACGCGTGGGAGCGGGAGCCCGGGCCGCGTGTCCACTTGGCTCCTCTAGCGCTGCTCCCTGCCCAGCAGAGAGGGCGGCCCCCGGGGGTCCAGCATGGCCTCGGCTGCCTCCGTGAGCAGCCTGGCCGACGAGGTCAACTGCCCCATCTGCCAGGCCACGCTGCGTGAGCCGGTCACCATCGACTGCGGCCACAACTTCTGCCGCGGCTGTCTGGCGCGCTACTGCGAGGGCCGGGGTGCGGGGCCCCAGGGCTGCCCGCTCTGCAAGGAGCCCTTCCGGCCCGGGGCGCTGCGGCCCAACTGGCAGCTGGCCAGTGTGGTGGACAGCATCGAGCGCCTGCGGCCCGGCGCCGCGCAGGACCAGGCGGACCAGTCGGACGAGGCAGAAGAGGCCTGCGCCGAGCACGGCGAGAAGCTCTACTTCTTCTGCGAGGACGATGAGGCGCAGTTGTGCGTGGTGTGCCGCGAGGCGGGGCCGCACGGGGAGCACACGGTGCGCTTCCTGGAGGCGGCCGCAGTGCCCTACCGGGTAGGGGGCTGGGGAGGGAGACGTAGAGGGCAGGGGAGGGAGGGAGAGGGGGCTGGGGAGGAAGGGGGAGGGGAGAGGAAGGGGAGGGGAGGGTGGGAAGGAGAGAGGGGTCCGGAGGGGCGCAGGCACCAGGCACCGGGCAGGGCTGGGGACTCGATGCCACCTGCAGCCAGGTTCTTTCTCCCTGCATACAGGGTCCCCCAGGTTGTAGGCGCAGGCCCGGGAAACCAGGGACCTGCGATTTCCAGGGAGCTTCGCGTTTACTCCCGCCCCACAGCTCAGTGAATCCTTGCTGAGTGACCAGGGCTGTGTCTGGCCCATGTAGCAGTCAGATCGTGTCCGAGGGAGGGTCCCTGAGGAGCATGAGAGCTCACGCTTGCACAGGGACAGGAGGGTGGTGCATCAGGAGGGGTTGGGATGTGTATGCACTTGAGTGTGTGCATGTAACCGAGTGTGTTTGTGAATCGATGCACCTACATATATGTGAGCTGGATAGATACTTGTGCTATGTAATTTTATCTGCCTGTAAATGAGTGTGGCTGGGTTGGGCTGGGTTTGGTTGTTTATGTGTTATGTTTTAGCACAAGTGGGTGCCCGTTTATGTGAATGTCTGAATTAGTTCATTAGCCTCTGATGGTTGGCAGTCGTAGGTATCTGAATATACACATGTGGACACTTCCGTGTCTGCCTCTTACAGACTCCACTCAAGAGCTAACAATTGATAAACAATTTATTATTTTGCATTATCCAGATTTCTTTCTCCAGAATCCTACCTATGCAGTGGTTGGTTGGTTTCTTTGTTTTTTTGAGACAAGGTCTTTTTATGTAGTTGAGGGTGTCGGGCTGCCAACTCCTGCCTCAGCCTCCTGAGTGCCGGGCTTACAGGTGTGTGCCTCGCTGCCCAGCTAAACAACGGATTTTAGTAACAAGGGAAGGTTGCTATTTGTATGTGTTACCTTTTGGTTGAGTTGGAAAGTTAGAATAATTTCAGCAAAGGGGATGTGGAGCTCAGGGAACATCGCAAATGCCATTTGCCAGATGCAGATGAAAGTAGAATGTGTAACCTGAAGGGGAAACCAAGTCACAGCCTCTGCTGAGAAAAGGAGAAGCCTTGAGCAGAATTTGCGGAGCATAAAGTAACAGAAACAAGACCCAAGGAAGTGAGCTATCAAAGCGAGGAAGGCCAAGCATTGTCAGCTGAGGGACAGACTCCTTTCCTGGGCGTCTCATTCGCAGAGGCAAAAGGTCGGGTACCCTGACCTCCCCCACCGACGAATCACGAGTTCCTTCTCCCCAGGAGCAAATACGGAAGTGTCTGGTGTGTCTAAGAAGAGAGAGAGAGGAGATTCAGGAAATTCAGTCAAGAGAAAACAGAAGGATACAGGTCCTGCTGGTAGGTGCTCACGGCCTCCCCAGCCCGGCCCTTCCTCAGGCCAGTGTCCTGGGAACTGAGGCAGCATAGCCTCGAGGCTTTGAAGTCACCCCAAGTTTGAATCCTGGCTGTGGCACCAAGTGTATGAGCTCAGGCAACCCTGGAACTTCAGTTTACTTATGTACAGAGGTTGAAAATCATCACTACCGCATTTCCTGGCTGCAAAGGGCAGATGAGGTTGTGCCTGGAACGTGGCACCAGAGCACTTCCTGCCAGGCGGGAGCTGCAGTGTACCCCCCACCCCGCCTCCTCTCGCCTGAACCTTCTAGAAGCCCCAGCAGGTGGTGCTGAGGCACGGCTGGCCTGCCCAGCTCCTATGAGGGGACAGCGGGCGGGAAGGTAGAACTTGGTTATGTTACACACCCAGTCTACCAGGGGAACAGGGCGGAGGGCAGAGTGGTGATGATTTTACCACCCAACCTGGGAAGATGTGGATCTGGGCTAATAGGGAGAGGATAGCGGAGGAAAGGTGGAAAAAAGGAGGAGAGAGGGGGAGGAGAGGGAGAATTGGGGAAGGACAGCGTCCTCTGGGCTCTTGTCCTGTCTCCTCAGACTCAGGTGGCCACCAAGAGACAGCAGGTGATTTCTGAGTTTGCTCATCTGAGCCAGTTGCTGCAAGAACAGCAGAGCATCCTTCTAGCGCAACTGGAACAGCTGGATGGGGACATCCTGAAGCAACAGGAGGCATTCGATCGCCTGGTCACTGGCGAGATCGGCCGGTTCAGCGCCCTGATTGAAGAGCTGGAGGAGAAGAATGAGAGGCCAGCGAGGGAGCTCCTGACGGTGAGCTGAACCTGCTTGCTGCAAAGCTGCGGTCTCTCTGACTTGTCTGAGCCGCGCCCCCTCACATACACACGCTGCACCCCAGGTAGGAAGCAGGTCCCCGGGCCACGCCCCCTTCACGCAGGCACACTGCACCCCAGGTAGGAAGCAAGTCCCTGGGCCGCATCCCAGGTGGGAGGCAGGCCTGCAGGGCCAAGGTCCGAATTCTACTCTGTTCCTCTCCAAGAGCTCCCTGGTCACTGTGTTTTCTGCTCTTGATTTCTCCATCCCACCATCCACCGAGCGATAAAGATCTCACAGGCCCCTGTGGGACCTGACAGTGAGACATGAACAAAGGTCAAGCACTGTTTCCAGTGCAAACCACTCCTACCCTGAATGTCCCCGTCTGCCAGCCAGGAAGTTCTTCCTGGTCTGATTCACCTCCTCAACCTGGAGGAGAGAGATTGGGGTCCCCGAGAGTCATCAGAAAGGCAGCATGACCTGGGGCATCAACGGCAAACCGCTTAAAGCTCTCAGTGATGACGGACAGCTGGCTGCAGCACATGTGCCATCCGATCAGCACCACTGATTTAGGGGGTGCACCCAGGGCTGACAAGCAGGGTCCTGTGGTGTGGGAGTTACTTGCCTTGGTGTCAGACCAGCAGGGACAGGCCGGGGCCACTCTGCGTTTGGGTCCCTACTCTAAAGAATTTGCCTCTGGTCCTTTGAGTCTGGTCAACCCTGACACTCTGGTCTGGTGTCCTTTCTCCATCCAGACCTAGGAATAAGGTGGGTGAAGTTTGCTGTTGTTTGTATTTTGGTGTGCTGTGTAGTTCACAGTGAACTACATTCTCAGCACTTTTTAAAAATATTTAAGACATGGTCTCACTAAGCTGCCCAGTCTAGGCTTGAATTTGCAGTTCTCCTGCCTCAGCCTCCCAGAGTGCTGGGGTTACAGGTGCGTGCCACCACACCAACCTGGTATTTTGTATTTTGCAGTCATAAAAAAGTAGAAGAGAAAACTGGGCACTGAGTCCCTATTCTTTTCTCTCCCTTAGGATATCAGAAGCACTCTACTAAGGTAAGTGGTGCAGTTCCTCTTTTCCCCATAAATACACGTCCGTCATCACGTGGCTAGCTAGTGCACACAAACGCACATTATTTTCACCTCGAGGGCATGTGTTCACATGTGAACCTCCACCTGCCGAGTGCATTCTCACACCCAGCTGCACACACGGCCCTGTGCATGGTCATGGGTCCAGCCTCGAGGGAGTGCAGACACACTTCCCCAGCGGGCTGGCACCACCAGGCCTCACTAGTGAAGACCGGGCTGGTCTGGAGGCACAACCAAGGAGCCCAGTCCCACCCTGCTGTTCCTGTGTCCCCAGGTGTGAAACCAGAAAGTGCCGGAAACCAGAGGCCGTGTCCCCGGAGCTGGGCCAGCAGATCCGGGACTTCCCCCGCCAGGCCCTGCCGCTGCAGAGAGAGGTGAAGACCTTTCTAGGTAAGGGCCAGGGCCACCATGCACCACTGCCCACCAGCGAGGGTTTGGGTCAGGTGCGTCCCTCTCGGTCGCGTGGTTTTATTTGCAGATTGTTAAAACTTCCTCCTCTCAGAATACTGTGACAATAGAGAGAAATGGTAAAGGTGAAGACTTCTGGGAAAAGTCAGTTTATCTGAAGAATAATTAGACGAATCTGACCGATTTGCATAAGTGATGTACAGGATAATGATTGACAGCATTTATCATTCTGAATAATTGAGCACTTTACAGCAGCATCTGCAATCTGTGATGTGTTGACGGTGAGTGGTGTTCCTTAGTAGCCAGTGACAGCGTTTGCACCCCTCGCCCGAGTCACCCTCTTTACTTTTGCTTTCCTTCTGGTGGGCACTTGGGGCGCTGGCTGCCCTGTGGACTGTGCCCCTCCTGTTTCCTGGAACCGGAGCGGTGATGAGAAAGCAGAGTTTGAGATGAGAATCAGGAAGCCCCGTGACGTCATGGGTGATGTCACCAAATTATAAATGACCCGCCCCTAGAAAGGTCGCGGTAGAATAATCTCCCGAAGTCCGCGCTGCGCATGCCCGTGGCGACAGTGAAGGACCTTTTACTCCAGAGACTGACCTCTGACTGCCCTGACAGAACTTCCGGGGAGGACCTGGAACAGTGAGCGCAGTTACTGCGCACTGGGCAGCATTTGGCGAGCCTGAGGACACTGAGCTGGTTCCAGGGGACCCCGCCCACGCACAGCAGGCCGCAGGGCTCCTAGGGGCTCCCTCCCAGCAGCACCACTGTCACTCTAGCTGGGACCCAGAGCATGGGACCTGGAGGAGATGTGTTAGCGCAGCCAGGTGGACCCGGTGCAAGCTCAGGGTTAGCGTCATAAAGCCTAGCTGGGCATTGTGGTGCTCGCCTGTGATCCCTGCACTGGGAGGCAGAGGCAGGAGAATCTCTGTGAGGTCAAGGCCAGCCTGATAGTGCTCTGATTTTTTTTTTTTTTTTTTTGTATCAGGGATTGAACTCAAAACCTCATACTTGCCAGGCAGGTGTTTGTGCCTCTGAGCTATATCCCTGACCCTGGAATTTTTATATTTAAAAAAAAAATGAAACAAGAAGCAAATCACAGTTTGAAGTTCCACCTTCCTCTCTTCTCCTTGTCCCTCCCCACTCTGGGCTTCACTCTCCTCATCACTGGGTGCTCTCTGATTTTGGGACTAATGAAATCTTGCTTTTTCATTTTTGCAGAAAAACTCTGCTTTGAATTGGACTATGAGCCAGGTAAGCAGCTCACATCCAGTGGCGGACAGTGAGGAGTCCCGAAAACAAGACGGTTTTGCCCAGCTCTGCACCAAGCACTAAATAATCGTATCTGTGTCCTCACGTGTGTGTGTGTGTGTGTGTGTGTGTGTGTGTGTGTGTGTGTGTGTGTGTGAAGTCCTCTGTATCCATGGATTCAACCTCAGATAGAAAATACTCAGGAGAGAAGATGTCTGTCCTCTGCACGGCAGACTTTCTTGCCATTGTTTGCTAAAAAATCCAGTATAAGTACTAACATGTCATCTGTATTATATAAGGTATAATAACTAATCTAGGGATAATTTAAAGTGCACGAGAGAATGTGTCATTTACAGAACACGGCATCCCACATGAGGCACAGAAGCATCTGCAGATTTTGGCATCGGCAGCAGTTCTAACCCCCTAATTCCTGAGGGATGATGATGATGATGATAGTGGTGATGACGTGTGTGTGTGTGTGTGTAAGAGAGAGAGAGAGACGCTTCCTTTGTACACTTGAAAGGGAACCGAGAAGGAAGGACCCTGCACTCAGCCATCATTCCTGGAGAAGCTCACATCTGTCCTGCACGTGTTGAGCCTGTAGAAAGATTAATTACACAGCACCTGCTTGGCAAGTGCAAGGTCCTGAGTTTGATTTCTGGTAGAAAGAAAGAAAGAAAGAAAGAAAGAAAGAAAGAAAGAAAGAAAGAAAGAAAGAAAGAAAGAGGAAGATTAATTAGAGTGGGTAAGGTTGATGGAAAGGTTTCCATCCCGGAAGATTTTCTAGGCCAGGGTGACTTTGGTCTCAGAACTGTCAGGAACCCCTGGCCCTCTCAGATGCCATGAGAAAGGGAGAAGTCCATGGGTGGGACAGGAATACACAGGACAAACCCTTGGGGCTGTCGAACCCCTCATTGGCCCAAGGCCCCGTGGGTCATGGATGGCTGGAAGTGGCCCTTTCCCAGTGGACAGGTGTGAACCAGCGAGTGTTCTGAGCTTATAGATACGGAAGTGGCCACCTGGCGTTCTGCACAAGGTCTAGTGCCAAAGGAGGTTCTTGCAGTCCCGAGGGTTAGAATTCCTGAGGCCGCGTGGCTGGCCTGAGGGTGGCCATAGAGCCCTAGAGGAAAGGGTCCCAATACCCTGGGGGAGAGGGCAGGGGAGGAAAGTCTGGCTCCACATGGGGGACGAGGGGGCAGACTGTGTGTCCCCGCAGGCCAAGGCCCGAGCAAGGGCCGCACCATTTGTGAGCAGAATGGCTTTGCAGAGGCCTGCGGGCCTTGGCATGCACACAGGAGCCCTGGGCGCCTGAGCAGTGTTGGATTCTGAGGCTCTGTTTCTAGCAAGTCCCCCGGGGAGCCCTGTGCTACAGCCGGTCTGCACTCCAACACCAGCCTGTGGGCCTAGGCTGTCCTCGAAGGTCGTAGCACCTCTGCTGACAGCTCTCTCTCGGCTTTCCACAGCTCACATCTCCCTCGACCCCCAGACCTCCCACCCCAAGCTGCTCCTGTCCGAGGACCACCAGCGGGTTCGGTTCTCCTACAAATGGCAGAATTCGCCAGACAGCCCCCAGCGTTTTGACCGGGCCACCTGTGTGCTGGCCCTGCGTGGCTTCACGGGGGGCAGACACACATGGGTGGTGAGTGTGGACTTGGCCCACGGGGGCAGCTGCACCTTGGGGGTGGCCAACGGGGATGTGCAGCGCAAGGGGGAGCTGCGCCTTCGGCCGGAGGAGGGGGTATGGGCCGTGCGGCTGGCCTGGGGCTTTGTGTCCGCCCTGGGCTCCTTCCCTGCCCGGCTGGCCTTGGAGCAGCAGCCCAGGCAGCTGCGGGTGTCCCTGGACTACGAGGTGGGCTGGGTGACCTTCTGCAATGCCGTCACCCAGGAGCACATCTACACCTTCACCACCTCCTTCACCCAGGAGGTCTTTCCCTTCTTCGGGGTCTGGGGCCGCGGGTCTGGCTTCTCCCTGAGCTACTGAGAGGCACAGCTGGGACTTGAATCGGGTGCTGTGTGGACTTGACCCTTCGCCACTCACTTGGAAGACGTGGAGTAGAAACGGCTGCTTCAGACCCTGGGGGAGCCTTGGCTGGAAGGGGCAAAGCGGTGTGGCCTTCAGTCTGCTGGTCAGGTGCCCAGTGGAGGCCAGGTATCTGAGGAGTCAGCTGTTGCCGGCTCCTCTCTCCTGCATCCCCATCCAGGGCCCTGGGCTCTGGACGAAGCCCTGTCACCAACCAGCTGTGTGCCTCGTGAGCAAGAAACCTTGGCTGTCTTCATCTGTTCTTTGAAGAATTGGAGTTCACTTGTTCGTATCCTCAGGAACCATTTATTGTGTGCTAATGATGAACCAAGCTGTGTGGTAGCCACCGTGATTTGAAATAATGAAGAGAGAAAAGCTTATGCTGTGTCTGCTGACACCCTGGGAAGACACAGGCACAGAGGACATTTGGGCTCAGTGTGCACCCTGGGGCCTTGTGGAAGCTCAGGGAGGGGGTCCGTCCACGAAGCTTTTGGGAAGGGGCTGGTGAGGAGAGGAGAGGAGGAGAAGCACCTCAGGAGGCAGCGACCATGGGGAGCAGGGTAGACACTCTGGGACCCACGGGGCAGGCTCCTCTCTACCCAGCACCACGTACTTCCCTCTTACAGCGTCACTTCCAGCCAAGAGGGTCTTGGGGACCGCGTAATGGGGAGGCGTGGCCCTGAATCTTGCTCAGCCTGGGAACCCCTCTTCCTGAGCAGCCTAGCGCTAAGTGGGAGTGGAAAAGTACTGTCTGCTCCATGCACTGGGTGAAAGCAGACAGAGGCAGGGGTGGGGGTGGACTAGAGTTGGGACTGCTCTAGGACTGGACAGAAGTGACATGTGGTGGGGCAGGAAGGGAAAGACTCAGGATGGGAGATGAGCAGATGTGAGTGGAGAGCTCTGGGGAAGACGGGACCCAGGCAGTACCAGGAGAGGCTGTGGTCCCGCTGGGCCTGGGTAACTGGGTAACCAGCATGTTGCTGCCTAGCATTTGGAAAATGTTACCCATTGTAGGAGAATGGAATTTTCAATCCTATGCATAATAAAATCATTTTTAACTACACTGAGTGATTTTTTACTTCTTCTGTTACTTTTTATTCTGCTTTAAACATACCCTTCACTGACTTTCTTTAAAAATCATCTCCGTTTTCACTGCTCAGACATAAGCCACATTGTGCTCTCCTCACCTGACTGGGTCCACAGAAGGAGGAGAACCACCCAGAGGCATGGGGTGCAGGGATTAGCCCAGAATTCCCTGAGAAGTCGCTATTCATACTCAGCTCCACAGCTGGAAAAGACCTGGAGATCACAGGCCAGGACTGGAAGGGAGCAAATGGCTTTCCCGGGATTGTCAGTGTTGCCTGTCAATGTTGAATATTCCAACATAACGCCAGCACGAGTGCCTGTGGAATGTAAAATCATCTCCCCAGCTCACAGACCTGGGACTCCACTATGGACTGAATTGTGACTCCCTGATTATTTTCATTGGTTTAAGCTGGGTCTTTTAATAAAGGAACATAATACTGGGTCCAGCAGACCCATCCCTTCTTTTTCTACTTTAAATTTATGTTAGCAGCTGTGATCTCTGTACCTTTCCTTAGGGATGCAGGAAGCAATCTATGTGTTCACCGACTTGGTATGATAAACAGCAAGGTATGTGCCCATGTGCAAAAGTGGCAAAATAGGATTTTTACCCACCTTATACTCCATCTAACTGGTTTTGCGTATGTTTACCTGAGCATCACAGAGGGGCCAATAGACTCACAGCACTCCAGGATTTGTTTTAAATTTTTTTCTTTTGATTTTTCTGATAAAAGTAGTCCAGTTCAGTACAATGACACATGAAAAACCAGTCTTGGAGGAGGTCAAAAGCAAACCAACAGATTACTCATACACGGATGATAAGATGATCCACTATGGTAAAATACACGCTTGATAACAGAAGAGTAGCATGGGTGCATGACACGATGACTGTCTTGTTACTTTTTACTCATTGTTGAGACAAAATACCTGACTCCCAAGGTTAAGGAAGGAAAGGTTTATTTCTTACAGTTCTTGGAGATTTCAGTCCATACTCAGTTGGCTCCAAGGCAGCGTGGCATGATGGGGCAGCCATTCATGGTCACTGCAAACAGCAAAAGCGAAAGCAAAAGAGGGAGACACATCTTCCCACCCTTACATCATATAGCCCTAGGCGAGTAGAACACTCGCATCGTCGATCCTAGCACTGGACAACAAACCGATCACAAACGCTAGATTCAGCTGCATCCATATTACATGAGGGGGGAGCGGGAAGGAATATATAATCTATCACGATGATGACCATGAGATGATGACTTTGATGTTGGCCATGTGAGCCAAAGTTCCTGTGGCAGTGAAATGGAGCAAGAATCCACTGATACAGGCGTGGGGAATGCAGACCTCCTTGATTGGGATGATGAAGAAAACAGCAATGTGAGGACACATTTGACCAGTTGAAATGCTGTGAAATGGTCACACAAGTAAATGGAACAATGCAATGTTAAAACTTGGCAGGGGCAAAATCTGTTGAGCAGAATCCCACCACTGCCATTCAGTGTTGAAAACTGTAACAGATAAATTTCTGTGAGATGTTGTAAATACACAAATGCTGAAATACGAGTAAAATGTTTTGTATGCAAACATTGAGTATGGCAGGCATACTCAAACTAGCTGAACGGAAAGCATTCGTAGGTCTGCTGTACTTAGTAGGGATTTCGCACGGTGCTGTAGTCAGGGGTTTCAAGGAGAACAATTACATACAGAACACAGAATTTATATTATTTTATGATGGTCACCCAGAGTTAAATACAAGGAAAGTGCAGGAAATCTGTCTACCACACTAAAGACCCAGAATATTCAGCTGAGGGCCTGGATCCTACAGCAATGTCCTGTATGAGTCCAGCTGAAGACCTAGAGCCCATGACAATGCCTCCCATGTGTCCATCTGGAGGTCTAGAGCCCATGAGAAGGACTCAGGCCAGTCTCTTTTGTGGATCTGAGCTGGGAAACCCAAAGGTCAGTGGTGGAAGCTAGAAAGTCTGTTCTAGTGGGGATCTGTGCCAGTAGGTTGAGCCAAGAAGTGACACTCAAAATAGGGACCAGGGCTCCCCTGAAAAGTACTACAGCGACAATAAGGTCCTGAGCTCCTCCAACAGCCAGGTTCACATCAGGAAGCCAGCATGACGAACTTCTCCTGGAGGCTGAGCAACACACAACGTCTCCACATTGCCTTTCATGCTGGCAACAATCCACAGGTGGGCCATCCACACCCAGTGCCACACTGATTTAATTCAGCTGGTGTTAATCTGCCCACTAGTTTTTAATCCATAACACATGGTGATTGCAGACATATAAAAGACTTATTGAAAAGTGATGGGTCAAAATATGGCATAAAAATTTATGTCCTTAGGTGTGAAGATTTATTACGCCTTCAATTTAAATATTTATCCTGTTGGCCATCAGGTCTTTATTCCTATAGTATTAAAGTTGAATGATATGAACAGGCTTGTTGCTCCCACGTCCCAAACTAATCAGAATGTGACATTTGACAACTGGTTTCCAATTGAAGTTACAGTTGCTAAAAAAAAAAAAAGCACAAGTTGACCAACACAGGAACTGTAAGCAGGAACAAAGCAGAAATTCCACATGAGATGCTGCAATTTCAAAACAGAGAATTGTGTAGTACAATCTTTGGATTTTAGAAAGATATAACATTGGCCTTGTATATTGCAAAGAAAAACAAACTGATACTGCTGTCAACATTTCACCATTATGGAAATATCAGTAAGGAAACCTTAACAAAACAGAAGCCTGAGATGGAAACTCTACAACACAACAAAGGCAGAGTAGATGCTGTTGATGAGTTATGTGGCAGCTAGGATGTCACTTGAAGCACAAAGCATTGGCCAATGGTTGTGCTTTACCTGATCCTAAACATGTGTGATCGTTTGGTAGTTTTCAAAGAAAACAACAAGTGCAAAATATCACAGAGAAATTTTCTTAGAGGATTGGAACTGGGGTTGATAAGAGATCATTTACATCAGAGGAAAACAAAATGTTTCTTCCCAGTGAAACATAAAAAAAATATGAAGCACAGTGGTGAGCTGACAGGTAAACAAGCAGGCGCTTGTTCACAAAGACTCACTATGACAACAGGGAAACAAAAAGATGTCTACTGTGCCCTGCAAGAAAGTGCAGGAAAACAAAACAGATGACCTATCAGTGTAAGCAATACACGTGTACAGCACGTGACGCTGTCACTTGTAAAGACGGCCTTGGGTGTGACAGCCGAAGCAAAGCTTATTTTTGTCATAGTGTCTACTGGTGTTTCATTGGAGTTCAGACAGGAATTTATTTCTGATGTTATCTTTTAGGTTTTGTAAGCAAGTACACAGCTCATGTGAAAATGTTGATGTCTTTGCTAAGTGAACAATAAATTTTAAGAATTTAATCATTTATTTTGTTGATGTTTAATGTTTCTGTTAATCACACTCTGTATAATATAATAAGAACCTCAGGACAAAATGGTAAGACCACTGAGGTGTCAAGTATGCCCTACAAAAAGGCCAGTAAAGCAAACACACGTGCTGTCAGGTATACATGGGTATGGAACATGCTGCGGTCATGTATGCAGACTGCCGAAGGTGTGATTATTGAAGTAAAGATTTTTTTTTACCAGGGATCAAACTCACGACCTCGTGCTTGCCAGGCAGGCATTATGCTGCTAAGTTAAATCTGCAGTCAGTAAAGATTTTTTTTGGTAAAGTGCTATTGATATTTTCATTGTAGTTCCTATAAGAATTTATTTGTGTTAATTTTTTTTAGGCTTGTTGAGACAGAGCCTCACTCTGTAGCCCAGGCTGGCTTTGAATTTATGGCAATGCTCCTGCCTCAGACTGCTAAGTGCTGGGGTTACAGGTGTGTGTGCTTTTTTAGATTTTGTACACTAACAACAGTTGATGTTGAAAACTTCGATGCTTTTTTTTAAAGTTTTTTATTTTTAAAAAATTTATTTATTTAAAGAGAAACAAAAGCATGTAAAGGGTAGAGATAATACAGATTTTCAAAAAAAGATAAACAATAAGAAATCAC
Organism: Hydrochoerus hydrochaeris; assembly: GCA_004027455.1. Lineage (NCBI taxonomy): Eukaryota > Metazoa > Chordata > Mammalia > Rodentia > Hydrochaeridae > Hydrochoerus > Hydrochoerus hydrochaeris. The sequence goes on from PVLA01014606.1 coordinate 17,946, forward strand.
TAGTTGATAAATTACATATTGTCCTCTTAGAAATAGTTGTTCAAGTTACAAAATTAAATCATACAAAGTAGATATTCAAACAGTGAGAGTGTAAACAGCTACGCATGCATGAGTCTCTATATGTATTTCTATCCTTTCTGTATTAGAGGGAAAAACAAAACTTAGCAAGACAAAACAAAACAAATTCCTATAAAAACATGAAACCAAAAAGTCATATAAAACCACAGTACAAGGTGACCTACAATGATTACTGTGTTGTTTCTTATTATCTTCAATAGAATGTCTATATCATCAGGCATAATTGAATATAGCAGTATAATTGAATATAACAGTACATAACAATATTAGTAAAAATAAAACATTGTAGACAGTATAAAACTTCAAAGGCAGGTAATAATCAAACCAGAGTGGATATTCCAGTGGATCTTGTCATCTTAAGTGCAGTTGCCTATACTCTCAGACTTGATACTATCAATCATAACAGCTTTGAATAAAATCTATCAATACAAAACAGCGATCCAACAAACCAGATTCGGTTACAATCAGTCATGGTAAAACAGTGTAGGTTTTACAGAGCTGTAAATTAACTTAATAGGAAACTAAGGATGATTACCATACTATACCCTGTATTTTCAGGATACTGTCTGTGCCCTCAAATCTAGTACAGGTAAAATGACTGGAACAGAATATAACACATCTAAGCAGAGTAGTGTGAGTAACGTGGGTTTTAAATCCTGGTGCACTATTAACAATATAGTGTATCAAGGCCATCTATGTTAGAGATTCTAGCCATCCTTCTCTGCCTCATTTCTGCTATGCTATTTTTCTGCCTTTGTTTGTCTAGTTTTCTCCTTCATTCTACTGCCTGCCCCACTCATTGAGGCCTTTTTGCCACTGTTCCTAAAATCCTGGTATTTTTTTTTCTCTCTCTCTAGAATGTCCTTCAGTATTCTCTGTAGGGTTGGATTGGTGGTCACAAACTCCCCTAGTTCCTCTTTGTCATGGAAGCATCTTGTTTCTCCATTAATTTCTAGTAACAGTTTTGCAGGGTACATCAATCTGGGCTGGAGGTTATTTTCTTTCAGGACTTGGAATACTTTGCTCCAAGCTCTTCTTGATCTGATGATTTGTGTTGAGAAGTCAGCCGTGATTCTGATGGGCTTACCTTTATAGGTAATCTGTTTCTTTTCTCTGATGGCTTTTAATATTCTGTTTTTATATTGAATTTCTGACATCTTGATTATTATATGTCTGGGTATAGATCTGTTTTGGTTGTAGGTGGCTGGGGTTCTGTATGCCTCACACAACCAGATGTCATTTTCTTTTCCCATGTTTGGGAAGTTTTCCTTAATTATTTCCATGAATAGCCTTTGTAATTCACCTGTATGTATTCCTGCTTCTTCATTCACATTTCTTATTCTTAAATTGTATCTTCTCTTGTCATCTTCTAGCCTTTGTATTATTACTGCCTGTTTCCTTGTTATTTTTAAGAGATCTTTCCTTTCATGATCACACATTGCAAACTTGTCTTCAAGTTTTGATAGTCTATCCTTAGTTTCTTTTAAGGTGTTTTGCCAGATTTCAATGGAGTTTTTAATTTCCTGGTAGTCCCTTTGAATCTGCTTCATGTATTCTATATTTTCTTTATATTCTTTATCAAATGTTTCTCTCCTTTTTTTGTGTGTTCCTCCCTTCTTCCATCTGTATCTTCCCGAGAGATGCTTCCTGAGAGCATTTCTTTTATTACTCTACTCATATCTTGCTTTTCCTGATTTAATATTTCAGTTTTGATCTCATCTACAAGTTCCCAAAGATATCTCTTAATGTCCATTGAAGCCATGTCTGATGTTGCGTGGTTGTGGCCCTCAGTCTCCTTTGTTTTTCCCTCTCCTGGATCAGTGCTCTCAGGGTTCTGGGCTGGGGGCCTCCTCCTGCCTCTCTCTCCTGTCATGGTCCCGGCTTCCTCCACACAGGTTACAGTGCAGTCCCAGCCCCCTTCCCTGTTGGCCACATTTCCTCTGAAGCATGCTGTCGAGGGACCTCCGCCCTCTCCTGACTGCTCTTGTCACTGAGGTGTAAGCAGCGGCTACCTATGCCTGCCCCTCCCCACCAGGCCAGCCAAACTTCAGGGGTCTTCACCAGGTTAGTGCGTGCTAGACGCAGGGAATCGATTTGGGATGGCTCATTGGGTCCTAGCCAGGGGTGCGGCCCAGTCCAAGCAAATCCCATGAATCTACTCTGGGGAGGGAGCAACCAACTGAAGTCACTGTTGCTCCCAGTTCAGGCACCTCCTGCCCTATTCCAACATGTCACCCATTTTGTCTTCCTGTGGGCGGGGGTCTCATTCCCAGTACTGACCGTGGATTAATGAAGGTCCCTTCACTGTCTCCGCTCTCTTTTGGGCTCCCCAACCCCTGACTTCAGCACTGCTGTGGTTCTTGTGAGTGGCAGTGGGAACCAATTTTGGTGGCTCTGCCAGCCAGTGCAGACTCAAGCTGGCGGAAATTCAGGCCAGTGCAAACTTGGCAGGTCACAGTGAAAACTCTGTGTCCTATAATTTTTGGCTGATGTGTTTGATGAGATTTTTTTACATTTTAATTTCTTCCTGTGTCAAGAGGATCCATCTCCCTCTGGGTTTCTCCAGGGTGTTTTACTCTGGCATATGAGTTGTTTCTCCGGGGAGGCTTTGTATTTTGTTGCTCACTGGTCGGCCATCTTGACTTTTTCAGTGCGATGCTTTCTTTTTATAAGCAATGTATACTAAAAATTCAAAACTTTTTAAAAAAATTCAAAACTTTGTGCAATTTTTTTCCTGTTAGGTACTCATTTTACCTCATTAATAAGCTCATAAAATTAATAATTAATCAATAGAAATATTCTAAGAATAAACGTAGGGTTGCACTTTTATGACAGAATTACTGTATGCTCTTACTACAGGCTGGTGAGGCTCTAGCGTGAAGCTCCTGGGCTGCGTGTCAGGTCATGCAGCTCCAGCCACTTCCAGGGAGCTCTGTAAAGCAGAGCCATCATCTGCTCTGGAGTGAAGACCGCCAGGCCTGGGCAGTTGTGGTGCTCAAGAACAGGCGGTGCTAAAACAGTGTTTCTCACCCAAGAAGTATTAGGGAGGGAGGTGTGGGAAACACACTCACCTGTCCAGACCCAAAGGCTGCACTCCAGGGCCAGAGAAAGAAAGAGAGTGAGGCTTTCACCTGGACTGGGGGTAGGGAGGGGGTGATGCGGAACAGTGGGATCCCCCACGGCTGGGTTCCACTGTCCCAAGCCACACCTGTTACTCCCTACCCCACCCTTCTTGCCCTTGCCCGCTCTGGTTTTTCTGTTTTTGTTGGTGGTGGTATTTTTGTTTTTGGTTTTTTGCTTTGTTTTTGGTGGTTGTTTACAGCCTTTGCCCTCTCGGGATATAATTAAAGGGAACTTGTTCAGCATTATCTAACCCAGAACCTTATCTCTGGTGTGTCTTTTACAGCTGCTACAGACTCAGCTAATTCAAAGGCTAAGGGCTTATTAGAGTGGTTAATGAAACACAGACCCACTGAATATTCGATCTCTTACAGGAAGGGGTTAAAAAGGAACTAAGGTGTGTTATGCACCTGAATCAACCCCACACATCAACATTACGTGCTACACACATGGACTAATCCCCCCCCCCAAAAAAAAGACCACCAGGGGCTGGAGGTTTAGCTCAGCGGTTTAAGTGCCTGCTTGACAAACTCGAGGTCATGAGTTCGATCCCCAGCACCAAGAAATAAATAAATAAATAAAATAAAATAAAACCCCCACCTAGTGGAAATGCTCATGCCAGCCTACCAGGGTCTACTCCAAGGTAATTTTACCTGCAGTTGACTTATTTCTGGAGGGAGTGCATGGTTACTACCTCACTGTGACTCTAAGATATAGCACCGGGTGGCCAGCAGGAAGTGTGTCTGGAGACCCTGTGCTTCTGGGGGGCCCTCCCCACCCCACAGTAGTGACAGCCTCAGGTCCACACCCAACTTTGCCATGACTTCCACCACAGCAGCTGTTTCTGTAAGAAGGGACCCTGTTCTAGTTGGTTGGATCTGAAAAGATTACTGGAAGCACAGACATGGAAACCTGGAAGCACAGTTCTCCTGGCCTTGCAGCCAGGTGTGGGGCTACACCAGTTCCCCCAGGAGGAACTCCGGACTTAAAACACTGACAACAAATGCACAAAAACTTATTTTTGTCAAACAGTGAAATTTTTTATTATTATTTTCTCCAGCACTAGGGATTAAATTCAGGCCCTTTGAACTGAGCTACATCCCCAGCCCTTTTTATGTATTTATTGTTATTCTGAGACACCATCTTGATAAATCACCAAATTGCCCAGACTGGAATTGCACTTGTGATCCTCCTGCCTCAGCCTCTCTGGGACTGCAGGGATGTGTTGCCATGCCTGCTACCACAAGTATTTCACATTTCAGCTCCTTAGGGCAGCCCTGTGAGGGAGCTACAGCTGCTAATATTCCGTTTTACACCCAGAAGAAGCAAGGCATGGTGGTTAAGCACAGTCCCCAGCCAGGGGCAGTGAGCAGCAGCAGCCCAAGTGCTGGGACTCCTGTTCGGCTCCAAGCCCACGCTCCTGGCTGCCACACTGCTGTGCAACACACACCAGGCACTGGCGGGATGTGGCCAGGTCCTCTGTGGCCACAGCAGCACAGCCATGGACTGCAGTGTGACTGCTCCCTCCCTGCCAGTGTCTATGCCCAGCTCTGGAATTTCCAAGAGCTGATGACTTTGGTCTCTGTCCTTGTCTCTCTTGGACAAGTTCCTTCCCGACAGGCTGCCTTCAGCCCCAGCTGGCCACAGGCTGTGACCAGGTGCCCTCCCCAGCCCAGGTGTCAGACGATTGTGAGGACTTGACACCAGCCTGCACTGTCACTGGCTTCTCTGCAGCACAGAGATCCACGGTCTCCTGTTGCCATGGAGACAGGTGCTCTGTGACACCAACCCCACTGAGGGAGCCAGGGTTATCACCTTTGCCAGCTGCCATATTCTTTCCAGCCAGGTCTCTTCTCTGAGATCAGTGGCTTTCTGCCGAGGAACCATGGTTGCTTCCCTGAATATTCACACCAGGCTTTGCCCCCTTCCTGCCCACTCCCAGCACGCTGCCCGAATGCCTAGCACAAAGGGTCCAACAGGCTTCCTTGGACAGCACCGTTTTCCTCACCTCTGACAGCCCTACCCCCACCTCAGCGCCCTCACCTGGCCTGTTTGGCTTCTCCCTGCTCCGGGACATGGAGGGTTGGCGTCACAGCCTCCCCGCTGCTGTGCTGAGGCTTTTCCCTTCCTCTGTGCTTTCTTTCAAGGAGCTCTTCGGACCTAGGATTTTCTCACCTTTCTCTCTTGCCTGTCCGAGCCCCATGTCCTCCATGAAACCTACTCTGACTTTCCTAATGTTGCCTGGATCCGTCCTTTAATTTATGAAACACATCTGATAGCTTAATTTAGTCAACGCACTGTCCTGTCGCTGCAGGTCTGGGAGTGGAATGTTTAAAGAGGTGAAATGAGTATATTTGAATATTTACCATGTGGTAGGCACTGCAGCAGGTGCTGTGCATGTGAACCCGTACATTTCACCTTACAGCAGTCCTGAGCCACGGTACCATTGTCCTCTTCTACAAGGGGGTGGAACCGACATTCAGAGAGGTGCAGGAACTTGTCCAGTGTCACAGAGGTTATTGGGGGTCAGGACTGAGCCTCAAACTCAAGTCTGACACTGAATTTCCAGTTTACAGCCCAGCACAGCAACTCCTTGTGATCACATTATTTTCTTTATTTCCTCTGTGCCTAGCACAGAACTGACTCTCAAAGGAGCTGGATAAACCCTGGCTAAGAAAGAGTTAATGCTCCCTGGAAACATGGAGGGTCACACAGGGCCCGGTGCTTTGACTCATTCTCCCCTGCATCCCCTTAAAGTTCTGTTGAGCACTTGCTATGACTGGGCCCTGTCTCACACAACAGGAACACACAGCGCCGTGCCCCTACCTGAGGAAGCAAGATGTGCGCAGATAACTGGGACACAACTGTGTCTCCCTCCCTCTCCCACGGGGGGCCTTGATGGATGGCCAGTGGGCCGGGCTCTCACCTAGGGCTCCATTACTTCCTGTCCCTCTGAGTTCTCACCAGGCTCTGTTTCCTCCCAGCTCTGACCAGGGCCCTGACTGCGGCGGGGGGGGGGGGGGGGGGGGGGGGGGGGGGGGGGGGGGGGGGGGGGGGGAGGGTGGAGTAGCTCTGGCTCCTGCTGGCTGCCTGGAGCCCCTCTCGGGGTGCTGCCCAGCACACCGCGGCAAGGAGAGGCTCAGAGTGAGTCTGTGTGGAAGTGGGAGCCCTATGCAGTGGGGCCGGGCAGGGGCAGCACGCAGGGCAGGGGCACCAGGGGGTGGAGCTGTGGAAGGCTGGCCTGAGTCCGTCTGCCACAGCGCTGCAGAGTATATTTAGTGGGTAAAGATAAGGAAAAGTGGTGAATTTTTAAAAGTCTGAGCTTTACAGAAACAACTGATGTGACAGAACCATTTCTACATGTCTTCCGGTACCTTTCTCCCCACACATAAAAGTCACATGCCAATCTTCTCTGCATATATGTGTGTGCATAACTGATACATAAAACAGTACGTATTTGAGGTACCATGTGATGTTTGAATACATATGTAATTTAATTACATATATAATATAATATCCAAACTAGAGTAAGCACATCTATCTCCACAAAAATGCACGATTTCTTTGTGGTGAAAGCATTCAAAATCTTCCAGCCTTTTTAAACATACAGCACATTATTCTTCTCTGCAGTCACCGGCTGGGAAAGCACAGAAAAAAGCTTCTGTCTTATCCAACTGTCACTTAGTACTGCAGACGGTCTTCCCAATGCCAGTTCTGGCATTTCCTGTTATCCCACAGGGACAGAGGCAGCCAGTCTGCAGAGAACTGCCTTAGCTTTGCCACCCTCTCTGTTCCTACCACATCTCATCCTGATAAAGGGCAAAAAGCCCTTAGTTAACTGCAAACATGGTTCCGAGTCTCAATCCTAAACCATAGCGTGGGTGGTCTCCGTGTCCCTGAAGCTATGAATGTAATGAATAATTTGAATTTCCTTTTTTTAAAAAAAAGTGTTTCCCAGCTGGGGATCTAGCTCAGCCACACAAGCACCAGCTTGGCAAGTGTCAGGTCTTGAGTTCAATCCCCAGTACAAAAAAAAAAAAAAAGAGCGAGAGAGAAGAAAAAAAGTGTTTCCAAGTTTTGGATAACCTATGAGAAAAGCAAAAATAAAAAAGTTGTTATAGATATTAATACAGGCCTGTGTTATATCAAAGTTAAGATGGTAAGATCATCAGCTGAAAACTCTAGAAACATCTTTTCTTGTAGCTTCTTGTTAGATTAGCCCTGAATGTACTCACCCTACCAGACAAAAAGCATTCAAATTCATAGTAATAAAAAATAGCACTGTACAAGAAAAAAATGAAAGAGACAGAGCTGAGGGATGGTCCATATTTATATATATATATATTTTTTTGATACCAGGGATCAAACTCATGACCCTCAGGCAGGCACTTAAGCCACTAAGCTAAATCCCCAGCCCCTGTAAGGGAATTCTTTGGGGTTTTTTTTTTGTTGTTGTTATTTTACAATTTTTTTTTTCATACCAGGAATCGAACTCAGGGCCTTCCACTTGCCAGGCAGGCGCTGCACTGCTGAGCTACATCCCCAGCCCAGGAATTCTTAAAAGAAAAAAATAGTACATAAATGAGTAGGAGAGGAACAGAATCTCTTGGTAGCCTTGGGAAAACTAGTTCACAATGAGAGAAATAAACAAGATCCCTGTCTAGAACCATATACAAGGCTGGACTCCCAATGGAGCAAAGAGCTCAGAGTAAAAGGCGAAATTAAATTGCAAAGTTATTAGAAGATAATGTTTGATATAAATTTACAATTTGAGGGAGGGGAGATGTCTTTCGAAAACAGAAGCAGAAACCATAAGGGAAGTATTTAATTTGATTATATCAAAACTGATAGCACCATGGCCAAAATTAATAGAGAAACAAGAGATCCGGAGATGTTATCTGTAATGCCTGAAACCAAGAAGAGGCTTGTGAACAGAATTGAGAAAAGAAAAGCTACAAGTCAACAAGAAGACAAGAACCCAATAGAAAAATGTGCAAAGAATTGGAACAATTAATTCCCAGACCTAGAAGCACAAAGGGCTCTTACCTTACGTGCGTAAATGCCCGAATCATCAGTGCCCAGAGAAGGAGGAATTAACACAATGCTGACACAATGTTACTTGACACCCATCAGATTAGTAAAAATCACACAGTTGGATGGTGCCTGGCCAGAGCATACAAGGCCTGAAGACCCCAGGGCCTGCACTGGCGTGGCCTCCAGCAAAGCACCTGGGGTGCTTCCTTCTGACCCACAAGTTTCTGGGTAACTATTCCAGGGATGCCTCACACAGGTCAGAAGAGGGTGCGCTGGCTCCAGTGCTGTTCAAGGCAGTGGGACCCGTGATTAGTGCCAGCCAGCTGGGGAAGTAGGCCTGGTCTGCTCACTGCAAAATCCCAGGACACTGCCAGTATAGTTCCCGAGGCCCTGCACTCAGACTGCTGGTGGGGACTTGAGCAGTTTTCCCAGAGCGCCTGACCTCACGCCAGCCTGGGGACGGAGGAGCACAGTCTCCATTCAGCCCCTGGCCACACCGCTGTCCCAAAGTGATCTACCATCTGTTTGTTAGGTTTTCAGTGCAATAAGAGAGAAAACTTAAGTAAAAATTAGCCTTTATTCCAAGGATGTGGAGAGAACTCCATGATTATAGGCAGCCTGGTATTCTCCGACCAGAATGTGGGGTGTTGGATATATACATAAAACATGGGGTGGCGCTTAGGGTGGGCATAGACGACACCCAAGGGGCTGATTGGTACCTTTTCTGCGCCACTGGGAAAGGAAAAAGGAAGTTGCCGTAGGGGAGGAGGAAGTGGCCTCAAGGTAAACATCCTTGATCCCACCTCTCACCACCGTAATGTCCTATAACTTATTTTAGGGCAAAATCCTTTCACCATCACCCCGAAGAGTGCACTTTCCTTTCTTTTACATGCCCCAAACTTGCTCTGTAAAACCTTTCTTTTCCTACATCTAATCAACGTTAAACTGCGCTGCCTTTTGCGCTTGTCTTGACTAATTCCTTCAACTTGGAAACCACCTGCAGAAGGGTTCCCAGCACCTGGTAACCATGCCGGACGGAGAGTTGAGCTGTGTGGAGCCCACTGCTGAGGAAACAGGTGAGCAAATGTGGCAGAGCCCACAGTGGGGCAGAACTGTCAGAAATGTGAGCAGTGGAACACAAATGCAGATCGACCTGAACAACATGGCGCATGGCTGAAAGCAAGAAAAACCTGGAGGCTCACAATGCAACAATGCTTTGTAAATTAAATGCACGCACACAATACAGCCATGTGATTTTGTTGTTGTTTGTTTGTTTTGTAAGAGAAATTTTCTCTTATTAACAGTGCATGGTCTGCACTGCTCCATGCTCTCGTCTCCTCCCAATATTCTGGGAATTGAACCATTATAGTTAAAGCTGCCTAGGTTAAATTCAGACAAGGATTAAGCTGACTAGAAAACCTGGGTTGCGAGGTAAAAACAACCCCATTCCGTGTTTAAGGAATTTATGGAATGTACCTTCCCTGGGCATCTACTGCCCATATTAGGAAACACCCTCGCCACCCGACTCTAGACCACCCTATAGTCACAACCTCCAATGAATGTAGAAAGCCATTTAAACTAACCAATGCCTTCTGTTTCTGTAACCGCGCTTGCCAAAGCCCTGCCTTCCTTTGTCCTGTAGTTTTAAAAGCCATGCTCCAGCATACCTCGTGGCGCTCTGTTCCTGCGTGTTCAGTGGGCCCCACGCATGCTTGGACAACAAATAAAACCCCTTGCATATTGCATGAGAGGGCGTCTGTTGGCTTCTTCCTACATGCGGCGGGCGTCTTGACACTCACAGTTTGGCACAGGGTCTTGCTATGCAGTTTGGGTTGTTAACTTTGTAGCCTAGGATGGTCTTGAACTCACAGCAATCCTCCTGCCTCAGCCTCCCAAATGCTGGCATTGGGGCTGGGGATTTAGCTCAGTGGCATAAGCGCCTGCTTGGCAAGTGCAAGGTCGCGAGTTCAATCCCCAGTACCAAAAAAAACCCCAAATGCTGGCATTACAGGTATGCGCCACCACAAGCAGCAACAGCAATGTGTTTTGCTAAATCATTTACAATTAAAAAGAAAATGTTACATAGCTGCTGTGGAAGAAGTGGTGAGGAGTGGTTAAAAAAAAAGGAAAACAAAACAAGACAGGGATTTGAGAACTAAAGATAAAGCTAAAAATATAGAGACTAGGTGGGGTGGTGCATGCCTCTAATCCTAGCACTCAAGAGGCAGAGGCAGGAGGATTGCCACAAGTTTGAGGCCAGTGTGGACTATACAGTGAGTGCAAAGCCAGCTTGAGCTACACAGTGAGACCCTGTCTCAATAAAAAAACAAAAGATAAAGATATGCTATTAACTGAAGAGTGTGAACTTCACTAACTAAATCCTTTCCAAATTAGGTTAAAAAAATGTTTTTGAGAATTTTATATTAGTCATTTATAGATAGTGCTTTTTACTGTTGTGACTTTTGCCTTGTTTTCTCTTATAAATTCTCAAACTGCACTGCTTTGAGAAAGAAAGGCCTGAGGGAGGATGCTGAGGTTCTGAGATTCTGCTGTGAAATCCAGCCCTGGCTGGGGGCTGAGAGTCAGCAAGGCTGGGAGGCAAAGGGACACCAGTGTAGCTGGGGTCCCCCAGATGCTTCCCAGCAGGGAAGGAATTTAGGAGCTCAAAGGAGGAGAGCAAAGCAGTAAATGGGCAAGAGGGTGTCAACCCCACTTACATTTCTGGTGTCTTTTTCCACTCTTTCCAATCATCGGCTCTTTGGCCCGGCTGCACGGGGCTCAGACACTCTGTTCGTGGTTTCCTCAGGTTATCTGTCTCTTCCTCCTGCCAGGAAGTTCATCTCAGTTCATCAGCCTCCCTTTCCTCCCTCTTCACTTCCTCCTCCTTCTCTTCCAGTACTGGGGATTGAACCTGGGAAGCACTGAACTACACCCCCAGCCCTTTTATTTTTTATTTTGAAACAGAGTCTGACTAAATTGCTCAGGCTAGCCTCTAGCTTGTGATTCTTCTGCCTCAGTAACTTGGATTCTTCCAAGTAACTGGAATTATAGACATACACAATGCTCACCCTTTCTCCTCTGCCTGAGTTCAACCACTAGGCCACTTCCTGAGACCTCCAGGCCTCCTTTTCCCTCTCGGCCCCCTCTGGGATGCCATGCACCTACTAGGTTTAAGGGCCCCCAAGCTGGTGGATCTGGCCTGGATTCCAGGAACACCACCTGGACTCTCAGGAGAGTGCTGTTTGGATCAGAGCTGATATACAAGGTCCTGCCTTGCGTCGTGACTTGTGACTTGTTGCAAGTGCAACTTGTTCTGCCCAGTGCTTAACTTTAACACCAACTCTTCAGCTTTTCTCCCCCC
>PVLA01014607.1:0-15438 GCA_004027455.1 Hydrochoerus hydrochaeris
TGGTAGCTACTGTTAATATCCAATTGCCTTGTTGTGAAGTGCTGTGTTGCTTACATTGTTCTGTTCTGATCTGCTTTGTTCTGTCCTCTTTTGTTTTATTCTCTGTAAAATAAAAGAGTTTATGGTGGAAGAAGCAACAATGAAAGTGGGAGAGAAAGAGAGAGAGGCCCTTTTTGTTTTATATTGTATGCAGGCTGCCCACCTTAGGATTGGACTATAAATAAATCACAAACTAGTTTCAGATTTTTTTTTAATTTATTTAAAGAGAAACAAAAGCATGTAAAGGGTAGAGGTAATACAGAATTCCAAGAAAAAAGATAAACAATAAGAAATCACTAGTTAATAAGTTACATATTGTCCTCTTAGAAATAGTTGTTCAAGTTACAAAATTAAAGCATACAAAGTATATGGTCAAACAGTGAGAGTGTGAACAGCTACACATGCATGAATCTCTGCATGTATTTCTATGCTTTCTGTACTAGTTTCAGATTTTAAAACTCTAGATTTGATACATCTGAAAAAAAAAATCATGCCCACCCCCATGACTGCATGAGACTTCGGGGACATCTCTACACAAACCAAACATAAGACCAAAATATCATGCGAAAGCAGGTGACACATAATTGGCTGTAGTTCCCTCAGAGCCTGACTGGGGGCAGGGGTGATCTGGCTTTAGTGAGATGGTGATAGGTGTTTTATTGGAAGCCAGGGAAGGGAAGAAAGTGTCTCAGACCCTAGAGTTTAGGTCTGGGGCTTTGGGGAAGCCAGAGAAAGGGAAAAGAGAACAGTGAGAAAAACAAGATGAATATCAGGATAGAGTGGCAGACAATTTTGTTGAAATATCTCATCTGAGGAATCAGGGCAGGTAGGAATAATTGGGAAATAATGGGATAAAAATTGTTGACCTAATTGACACCAAATTAGAAAAGTTTTAAAAGGCCTGAGGACTTTGCCATCAACCTCTATAATAGAAGTTGAGGCCAAGGAGACTGGTCCTTGGAAAAAAGGTAAGGTGGAATAAGTTACCCCAGTATTGATTGCAAAAGAGATGGGCTTACTCTCCACCACAATAATTATCTGAAGCTTCTGAGTTAGTCCAGGAGACCATCAGAGTTTCTAGGCAGTATCAGTAATCTTTGCCAATCCAAAGACATCTGGGAGAAAGCTGGATGGGGAGCCCTGAGAGCTGACTCCAGGGGTGGATGCCAGCATGGGAAAGTTCAAATTCCAGTGAGGGTCCTCACAGGTGGGGCATGACTTTGAAGGGATTCTAGGTTGCAGGTATTCCTTAGGTCAATGACCAAACTGGTAGCATTTGAAGCATGACCCCAAAGATGTATCCCTGAGTTGGGAGGCCCTGTGGCACCCTTGGCAATTGGTTGGGTCTTTGGTCCAGCCTGCAGCTTTGGATTTCTCATGGCAGAAGCAAACAACTAGAACTCAGAAATGTGCTGTCTGTGGACAACTGTGTCCCTATTATTGAAAACTTTGAATGCCAAATTTACTACTCTTCTAGTGAGGTTTTAGGCCTGCCTCTGGTTTCCATAACTTTTTCCAAATATCTGGAGCAGATTGGGTAATAAAATGCATCTCTAAAATCAATTGGCTTTCTGACTCTTCTGGATCCAGGACCAGAATGTCTGAGGGCAGCAGACAAATGGGATATAAACTGAACTGGATTTTCATCTTTTGTCTGGGTGATTTGAAACTTGTCATAATTGAATGCCCTGTGTTCCACCTGCAGAACCCTTCAGCTAATCTAATTACCATTAGCTATGGCTCCTTTGAGCAAGAGATTGTCCATGTTCATCTAACTGGTTGAAGTCCCACTATGAGTTGGCCCAGGAAATGGCCACAACTCCCTCCTAAATTTTAAATTCAAAGTGTCTGTGGTTGTCTGTAGTGGCCTGAGTCATAGTCCAAACACATTCCTATGGCAAGAAGATAGAGGACAAATGATACTCAGGTCATCCTAGGTACATTATAAGAGTGGGTAAGGTATTGAAATTCCTCAGTATATTTGGTAGAGTTAGTAAGAAAGGAACCCAGATGCTGACTAAAGTGAGACAAATCAGACAGGGAAAAGGGGTATAGACCCAAACAATTCACTTGGCTCCCACCACCTCCCAAAGTGGAAATTGAGGAGCAGGTTGTGAGGAAGGAGCATCAAACTGTAGTCTGGATTAAGTATAGGATGGAGTTAGATAAGACAGACTATAAGGAGGAGGTTTTGACTCAGAGGGAACACCAGATAGATGGTACAGATGATGGATCAACCAGAGGCTTCTCCAGAGAAGTGATTTAGCTGCAACAGCTTTGGCTAGGAGTTCCACCACAGAAGCAGGGAATGCAGCAAGTTGTCCAGCTGTGGGTGTGGGAAAATGCGAGGGAAAGTGAGGTTATCTGTGTCCTTTGTCAAGAAGGAGTCAGCATGGGAGAGAAGTGGAGTGAACATGGATGGAAAGGAAAGGAGGATAATTGAGAGGAATTTCATCAAGAACACAGAGTAGAAAACCTGTGCTGTATATGGAAAGCCCAAACATAAGCTATCTCAGACTATTTCTTTACAGTATGGCAGGAATTATCCAAATCTTACAAAATGGAAGCATCAAATGTACTGTGGACAGGACACTGAGACTTGTTGTCCAGCCAGTACTGTGTCCATGCTGTGTTACAGAAAAATATTGGCCATGTGATGGGCAAAAAATGACAGACTCCAAAATATAAAAAGAGAAGTGCTTTCTTAGCTGAGTTCAGTGGCAACACTGTCCCAGGAGCCAATTGGAGAAGTGCGCACAGAGCTGGAAGTTGCAAGGGCTAATAAAGCATTAGACTGTAAGGGGGGGGTTGGGGCTTCTTCATGTCCATAAAAGGTGATGTCTGTTTAGTTTCTTGGAATAGGGCTGGTTTACAGGAGTCAAGAAGTTACTTCTCCGAGAACATTAAGTGGGTCACAACAGGAGGGCAGTTTTCTCAATTTAAATTTACAAAATCATGCAGGGATGGTTACACAAGGAAGAACATTATGATCTCTAAATATAGGCATAGGCTATAATATTCCCCACTGCTATTGGTCATGGAGTCAAATCTTTGACTCTGTATCTTTATCATATGTAAGTAACAAGGTATATCCTTTTGTCTAAGTACAAGTATTTTGACAGTTTGGAATCAGTCCTGGATGCACCTTACAATACACAGTTCGATGCTCAAGGCAAGTAAGAAGAGAACAATTGGTCCTATCAGAGCTGAGAGCAGGGTGGTCAACCAAGGAGATAGTGAGAACAGATTCTGAAACCAATTTTGGTCCATTTGTCGCTATTGTTCTCATTTACGGAGTCTCTTTTTAAGCTTGTTTAAACTGTCTCATATAACTCCAGAGTGATTGGTATAAAAACAGTATGCCTCACCTAGTGCCACACATGAATCTCCCTCTTTCATGAATAGCAGGTCTAGGCCCCTACAGTTTTGGAGAACCATCTCTGTCAGAGACCCTAGGGATTCTTTCAACTTGGATACAGAATGTTCTAGTGTTGCCAACTCTTTGTCTATGAGGACACTTAATTCTCAGTAGTTTTTGTCACCAATTATTAAGCTTGTAGCTCCCAGTGCTGTGGCACCAGAAAGACCCAGTCCCATCAAAACTGGTATTAACACAGGGACTTCTTGAGCTGCTCTAGAGAGGCCAGATTTTAAATTTAGGTGTTCTCTTTTACTTGTACCAGAATACCAGTAAACCTGGGCAAATACATCTGTTTCTTGGGCATCTGGTCCAGTGAGGTTCAAGAGAAGAGTTGCAGGAATGACTCTTAAGTAGCATTTGGTCTCCAGGATTAACAACAAGTGGAGTCTCCAGTGTGGGCAGAGGTTTGGCTTGGTGGTCTCAGAAGAGTTGGTGGATAGAAGTGAGCACAGGTTAAAGAGCACAGGTTGAAGTTCAGGACTTAATTAAACTGTGGTTAGCGGCTTCAGCCAAATGGGCACTCTCAAGATGGGGGACAAGAGGCGGTCTTCCACAAACTGCCTCAAAAGGAGTTATTCCAGAGACATATGGGGTACAACAAACACACAAAAGGGCAAAAGTAAGGAGACTTTCCCAGTTTTCGCCAGACTCCAAGATCAACTTACTGTTTTTTTTAAGGTATGGTTGATCCTTTTGACCTGGCCTGAGCTTTGGGGATGGTAGGTACAGTGAAGTTGCCAATTAATCTATAATAACTAAGCTACTTTGTGAGTTATATAAGCTATGAAAGCTGGGCCGTTGTTGGACCCTATGGATAAGGGTAAGCCTAATCTGGGAATTATCTCAGATAAGCTTTTTGACAACAATTAAAGTCGATTTTGATTTTGTTAAGTATCCTTCAGTCCATCTGGTGAAAGTGTCTATTAAAACCAATAGATACCTGTGTCCATGTAATCTTGGTTTCCCTATGTCCGTAAAATCAATATCCCAGTGTTCCCATGGAAAAGTTCCCTGGACCCAAGTTCTTTCTTGAATAGCAACAGCCTTTGCATTTACTTGGAGGCATTGTGGACATCTTTGACTTACTTCTTTTGCTAGTTGGTTCAATCTTGAAACAAAATATCTATTTCAGAGCAATTTAGCTAATTTCAAGCCCCCCATGTGTGAGACTTGATGGATTTGAAGAATTAAGTCCTTTCCTAGAGCTGCAAGTATCAAAATTTGTTTATCTGGCAATTGGTACCAGTTTTCAGGGGGCATCTGTTTTGCCTTTAGTTGTCTAGTCAGTTCTTAAACTGATTTTGAGTAAACAAGCTGAGGTAAATGAGAGGGCGGTAAAACCAGTAGCAGATGAGTCACAGGCTGCATGGACAATGTTAAGGCAACTTTCCAAGCACTTTTATCTGCTAAAGTATTTCTTTTAGATATTGAGTCTACCCCTTTTTAGTGACCTCTGCAAAGTATTACAGTTACAGACTTAGGTAGCCATATGGTGGCTAAGAGTCCAAGATACATGAAGCATTTTTGTTTTTGAGTCCTCTTTCTTGGTAAATAGCCCCATGAACATGAACTGTAGCAAAGGCATAACGGTTATCTGTGTATATGTTTGCCTTTAAATCTTTGGCTAATTTTAGGGTTTCTGTAAGAGGAATGAGTTCGGCCCTTTGGGCCCTTGGTCTAGGGGTTGAGCCCAAACAACTTTTGTCTCTGTGTTCACAGCTGGCCCTGTTACCCTTTTACTTTCAAAGATGAAACTACTGCCATCGGTGAAGTACACAACATCTGAATGTTCCAAGATGAGGTCAGTGAGATCTCAGTGGAGATTGGTGGTTGTGGAAAGCAGGTCCAGACAATTGTGGATAGGCATCTGTGGGTCATCATCAGGGAGAAGGGTTGCAGGGTGAAGGGCAGAGGTTTTCTTGAATTTAATAAGGTCAGAGTTAAGCAGGAGGGCCTGGTATTGCACAATTCTTGCATTGGAGAGCCACCTATTGGGTGGAGCTCTAAGAAGGGCCTCAATCTCATGAGGTGCCACAACTTGGAGTTTTTGTCCAAAAGTTAATTTATTGGCCTCCTTTACTGTGGAGGCAGTGGCAGCAATGGCTTGGAGGCAGTTTGGCCATCCTGTGGCTACTGAGTCTAGCCTTTTTGAGAGGTAGGCTACAGGATGCTGCCATGGTCCCAGAGCTTGAGTTAATACCCCTTGTGCTATTCCTCATTGTTTAGCTATGAACAGCAGGAAGGGCTTGGTCAAGTCAGGTAAAGCCAATGCAGGAGCCTGAATAAGAGCTATTTTTAATTTTTGAAAGGCTTGGCTCTCCTTTTCAGTCCAAACAGATGAATCTGAAGAAGTCCCAGCATGGAGGGGTTGAGCTAATTCAGCAAAGTCCAGTATCTAGAGGCAACAATAGCCTATAGATCCCAGGCACTCTCAAATTTGTTTGAGGCTCAGGGATCTGAAGGATCACCTCAATTATTTTTAGATAAGGACCGCTTGCCTTCAACAATGGTATAACCCAAGTAAGTCACCTCTTGTATGTACAGTTGAGCGTTTCTTGCAGAAACACTATAACCCAAATATCCTAAGATATGCAATCAGTCTCGAGTGCCCTGTAGGCAGTCCTCTAGCTAGGGGATTCTCGGAAGGGGAGGATGGCTTACCCGCTCTCTGGCAGCTAGGACAGTTGCTCTTCCAATGGCCCTTGAGATTGCAATAAGGGCAAGGCCCCAAAGGAACACCAGGGTTGGGGCACTCTCTTGTTTAATGTCTTTCTTCATTGCACTTCAAAGCATAGTCCAGAAGGGGGTTCGGGTAGTTCCGCCTTATCCCGGTTTACCTGTCTCAGAGCTCCAAACTGCCAGGAAAGTCCCCTCGTGGCACTATTTACCTCAAAGCAGGAAACAGACCAAAACACTAAAGGACAATGAGCAAGAATTAATCTAGAAATTGATGACAGCGCAGGCAGTGGGAGTGGTTAACTTAACATAACAAAAGCTACAATGGTGTGTAGGGTATCTAGGAACATACATGAGGCATTACTGATATTTATAATTACTTAGGTAGTACTTGAGGACATATTTATGATTGTATGAGATGTATAATTATTAAGCTAACAAGAACAGAAACATGAATATATAATATATAACATACATATAATCATATAATTATGAACATTTTATTAGAACAAAAAAGGTCTCCAATCAACAAACAAAAACTGGTTGAAATCACCAGATGGCCACTCTTTTATTTACTAATTAGAGTCCTGTCCAATGTCTTTTATAATTTTAAATTTATAATGTCGACCTAATAGCAAATGGTACCAAAGGAAGGCCAAAAACAACATCTGGCAATAAAAAACTCAAAATTGGAAGTGGTCAGATCCATAGGCAAGCAAAACCATGGAGAGGGGATACAGAAAGACAGACATAGGATGGCGGAAACCTGCCACAGAGACAAAAGGGTAGTGGCCCTCCAAATGGGACCAAGCCCCGGAACAAAGGCAAAATGGCGGAAGCCCGCCCAAATGGGACCAAGTCCCGCGAAATTGGTGATGTCTCGTAACAAATCGGAATAAGCGTAAGGACTTAATTCCCCAAAGTTCAGAGGGTGCACCCAAAGAACAGAACATAGATTGAGACACAGGAACAAAGAATAGAACAAGGACAGAGGATTCAAAATGAAATGAAAATAAGAGGTACTGTCGGTGTGGTGAAGAAGGAGTCCAGGGAGTAGATCTTGAAAAGGTGGGATCCCAGATAGGGCCCCAGTCGTGATGGGCAAAAAATGACAGACTCCAAAAAATAAAAAGAAAAGTGCTTTCTTAGCTGAGCTCAGTGGCAACACTGTCCCAGGAGCTGATCAGAGAAGTGCACGCCGAGCTGGAAGTTGCAGAGGCTAATAAAGCATTAGACCATAAGGGGGGGTTGGGGTTTTTTAGTGTCCATAAAAGGTGATGTCTGTTTAATTTCTTGGAATAGGGCTGGTTTACAGGAGTCAGGAAGTTACTTCTCTGAGAACATTAAGTGGGTCACAACAGGAGGGCAGTTTTCTCAATTTAAATGTACAAAATCAAGCTTTACAGGGATGGTTACACAAGGAAGAACATTATGATATCTAAATATAGGCATAGCCTATAAGAGGCCACTTGGGCTTCAGATTAGAAAAGATGCAGAGAGTTGAGGCAGGCTAAGGGGATGAGTGGGGAATGGAAGATGGAAGGTTTCCCATTTGTAGTATAGAGAGGGATGGCAGAGTTGCAGAATCTCTCAATAGACATCTCTACCTGGACATTAAAGCTATAACACACGAGTGAATGACCAAGGTGAATGGCACTGTTGTTAGCCAGACACCAAAGTGAAGCAGTCTTCCCAGGAGTGCTTTCTGAAACAAGCAGAAGTGTTTTAAAAAGCAGGAAAAGCCTCTTACTTACTCTATGGGGAAGATTAAAAGGCAGGCAAGGAGAAGAAAGAGGAAGAGAGAGAGATGTGGAGGCTTACCAAATCTGAAACACCCAGTGAGATGTGCCATGGCAGAAGCAGCAAGAGCTGCAGGAACTGAGATCTGAGGAACCGATACTACCAGGTATCTTAATCAAGGGGGAGAGGGTTCAGGAAAAGGATTGAGACCCCTAAGGAGAAGTCACTCACCCTCCCAGGGTTTGGCACAAGATTGAATAACTACTGGGGTCAGAGATCACCCAAAAGATTTTCATGAAGATATGAAGCATAATATTTAATATACCAGGATGCAGGCAGATGGATAGTGAAAAAGACTATGTGGAAAGCAAAGAAAAGTGGACTTTTTATAGGGATTGAAAAGGTGGGGTGCTGTTCTGGCAAGTAATATTATGTGAGAAGGACAAACATCCATGGTCAAAGTTCTCAATGCAAATGGATGGATATTACTGGATGTGCTGGAGCTGGAAAGATAAGATGCTCTGCCTTATGTCTTCTTTACAAAATTCTGTCTTGTGTTCACTAACAGGAGCACTTGTGCTTGGCTGCAGTTTTTTGCTGAGAACAATGTGGCTTCTGAAAAACAGATTGGGTGCTAGGAAAATCATGCCCAAGTTGAGCATGACACAGAACAACCTACAAACCACAAGAAATTACTCCAGTTTCCTACAGCAAAAGTAGCACCAGCTCCTAGAGAACCTGAAGCAGCCATGTGTATGGTAGAGCATTGCCCAAGTGAGCAAGCAAGATGCTCCAAGAAGGGAGGTAGGGGAAAGGGTGAGAGCCAGAAGGGAGCCCTGCTCAGCCTCCAGGGTTATTTTAAGGTGAGACCCATCCTGGGAAAGACCACACCCTTCTGGCCATCTGGACATAGAAATAACAACAAGTAGTAATACTAATGGTCAGAACAATGGTCCTAAGAAAATCAATTCAGACTCTGCCTCTGGACTTCAAGGTGTATGAGTCTGCCCCATCCCATTCCTCTTGTGGCCTAAGTTTCCCCATCAGTTCAATGGAGGTGATGGTGTTAACAAGAACCATAGCAATCCAAGTGACACATTTGAGTTCCAGGAGTCATGCTTCAGTCCCAATTGCTTGTACTTGCCCTACCTTTCCCTGGGCCTCAGTTTCTCCATAGAATGAGGATGTGGGACTCAGATTCTCTGCTAGCAGTATTTCTGAAGCTCCCCCAGCAGGAACATGTTAGGGAGAGAGAACTTTATTAACCTGAGGCCAGAGAGGGTCATAGATGAGACACAGTTGACCTCCTTTTAGGGAGTAGAGAATACCAGGGAAAGAAGGAGGCAAGAAAGGGACTCGTACTTCTACTGGACAGCCATGGGGGGTGTGGGAAGACTTCAAGGACAAGGAATCCAGAGAGAGTGATAGAATGCCAGGTACCATGACTGATAGGTACTTGTGGCAGAGGACTCTACTGCAGCTCTATCCTAAGTCCAGTAGGCCCAAGAAAGCTACAAACTGGAAAGTTAGATGCCTTCCAAACCACAAGATCTGGACTGACCAGAACTTGTCAGGGGCCATGGCAATGAGGCTGCAGAATAAGCTCAGTGTGTGGAATCTGAGGCTCAGTCCAAGCACAGGGCCAGGGCCCCTGTCTCTGAAGTCTCTAGGCTAACCCAGTCTGCAGTGTAGCCTGCTCACCTGCAAGGCTGGGAGGTTGTGTCAGTACTTCACCATGGGCACCGTCTGCCCAAATACCTACCATTCCCACCAGGAAGGACACTTGGGAGGTACTTTTTCCTCTGATGGAAACCATCCCCCAGCACAGAGCCAAGGATGGGGTGGCAAGAAAGGAGAATGGCCTCTCGGCAAAGTTCTAGTACTGGCTGGGTCACTTTGTACACTGGGGCCTTGCATATTTATTTAATTTCTCAGACCTTCAGTCTTCCTCACCTGTGAAATAGGGATGATAATCTCATAAAACTCATGCAAAAATGATGTGGATATGCAAAGGAAGGTACTTAGCAAAGTGTCTGGAGCCAAAAGAGGATGAGACAGGTGCAGATTTCCCAGCACAGAGACTCAGAAAGAGCCAGACAGGGGTGACGTTGAGTTGTATATCCAAGCCATTCACTCTATCTTTATGATCCATCCACCTTCCAAGATTTATCCTAAATACAAATGGGCATGTAAGGACCCTGAAGTACAACAGTGGAGGTCATTTAACTTTTGCTGTTACTGTTGTCATTGCTGCTGTTGTTGACAAAGGAAATTTACAGTGCATACAGCCATTAAAAAGATGGCTAGAAATCTCAAAATGCTCCCAGCTCAGCACTTGCCTTGCCAGGGCAAGTGTGGTCTGTCTCTGATCACTTTTGGGTCAGAGTCTTCCCACTGCTTCTCTGGATTTCAGCTCTCATGTATTATGGGAGATGGCCATTTCTGGCAGGTGGACAGTGGTGACTCCCGTCTGTAAAATGTTATGCACAGGCAGGGATGAATAAATGTCCTAATGTTCTCATTAGTGGTATGGGTACAGGAGCCCTACAGACAGGTCCCCAGTTGCAGGACCTGTGAGCCACAGTTCAAGTGTGAAGCCCAAATAGGAACTCCCACTGCCTGGTAGTCTCCTGGTTCCTCCTTGGTATTGAGATCCATGCTGTGCATCTGAACCAGTAGCCCGTGCTTAAGTATCAGCCTGCACAGAGTTAGGGTTCTGGCATACTCAGAGCCCACATCTCTAATTGGTCCTACTAAATGAGTTAGAGAGAGGATTTTGAACGCATGCATATGGAGAGTGGTTAAAGCTGGAGATCAATTGTAAGTGTGGGGTTAAAGCAAGGTCAGGCCTGAGAACATGAGAACCAAAAGTGAGCCAAGTAAACAAGCCATTCCAGCTTCAAGTCAACAAGTTGTTCCTGCTCTGAGAGTATGAGGTGCTCAGTTGAATCATACAAAGTTGCAAAACAGAGGGGTTGAAATTGACATCAACCTTCTGAGTGTATAAATAAATGCACTGCAGTATTTGAGTAGTCCCTTTTCTCCCATCAGGAGAGAGAGCTCCACCTAAGCTCAGCTTTCATCTCTTTTCTTTATTTTCTCCATCCTGTCACCATCCTTACCCTTACCCCAGGAACATCTAGACCTGCAGCTTGATTGACACAAGTAGTTTATTTGTTAACACTCACTTTTCTAGTGACCCATGGGCTCTGCGAGGGTTCAGAAATTAAATCAGTACTATCCTGAGTTCTGAAACACAGTAAGAGGGAAAAAACATGAGCTTTGAAGGCCAGTTCTGAGGTCCCTGTGAAGGTAGATGCCTTGCAGCCTGTGTCCAGGGCTTCAGGTAGAGCCAGGCTGAAAGGTGGGCAGGAGGGAAAGGCCCACATCCCTCACCATAGTACACAACAAGAAGGAACAACTCAGCCTCCTGGTCTTTGGAATGAGAATCAATTTGTTAAATGAAGGTTTCCTTTACTCTTTCTTAAGGAGTCTAGTGCTTCCTCTCTGACCTCACTGCTTTGTGGGTCCACCCTTCTAGTCCCATCCTGACATCAGTGCTCTTGCCAGGCACAGCAGTCTGGGCTCCACAGCCTGGCACACAAGGCTGGTTGTCCCTACTGAAACAGGCTCCTCTCTGCTCTCTTTCTTCATTGCCCTCTCTCTTTCAGCCTTATACCATGTCAAGCAGCCAGGGCATGCCAGGGATTTACATGCTAGTGGTGTAAATCCATAACCTTCTATGCCCCTATGCCCTGCTCACAACAGACCACCCACATCAGGGCCTTTACCATGTTGTTCCCTCTGCCCACACCACGATCCCTTCTCTACCCAGGAATTCCTGCTTGGCTCCCAGCCCACTATCCCCTTTTCTAGGAGATCTGCCTAGGTCTAGCTCATCTTTGCATCCCTGCAACTCCTCACCCAGGACCTGCGCACAGACGTCTACCCTGTCCCTTCCCACTCCTTGCTCATCTCCACAGGACTTTTTCTTTATCCCATTGCTGCTTCTTTAGTTGCAGATGAGCAAGTGTTCTGGTACCATGGGGATATCTGTAGGTCTAAGTCAATGAGGACAGCATCTACACCATCCACATACCAAATCTGAATAAGAGCAAGAGGGTTAGAAGGATCCTAGCTTGTGGAGACTGTGGGTGCCCAACTGAGGATTTTCCAGACATACCCTCATTGGCATTGAGCTTTGTCCAGTATCTGAAATGCCAGTGAAGTGAGGGTGCCTTCCAGAGCTTCCTTTCAGGCAGAGGTCAGGACTCTAAGCATTGTAGAAGACCTCAAGGTAAAAGTGCAGGATAAGTAAACCCTGAAATTCCCAGTTTTCACTAAAATGGGGTTTTTTTCCAGTTGAAGGCAAAAATTGTGGCCATGCTCCATGCAGACATTGCCCTCTTCAGTGAGCAGCTCCCAAGGTGGCCCTGAGTTTACAGGTGTGGAGCCATCAGGTGTGGAGATGTTGGAGGAGACATGGATGTCAGGTAGGAGTTGGAGCAGAGCAGAAAGCAAAGAGAAGTGGAGAAATTTTCCAGTTGTCCTGCTTCATAATTCCTTCTGCATTTTGTTTTCAACCTTCTGGGTTTGTTACAGAGAGGTTCTGTTTATCTCCAGAATGTCTTTCACACTTCTCACACATTTGCTAAATGGCCCTTTTAGCAAAGAGATCAGCTGAGAGCCCCATCTAGAACAAAAGTTCTAGGTAGAACTTCATAATATTTTGTTTTCATGTTTATTTTTACAATCATCTGAATTAATGCAAGCCTTACTCATTCTGCATTTATGGCACGGATAACATTTCTTTTTAAAATATGTGTATTAATTTAAGTATAAAAATGAACATTATTTTTACAATACATTTTTGTAACATATAATGATTATGTTTATTTTGGGGAGTTTTTACATGTACATAACACATACTAAGTCTCATTTCTCTGCTTCCCCTCTCATCCTTCACTAATCCCAACAACCTTAAATATGCTTCTCATTTGCAAATATTCTGTTTCTATCTTTTCTTTCTGTCTCTCTCTCCTGTCTCTTGTTCTCCTTCCAATTTGAAAAAGGTCTCCCTACATCCTATTATATATCCTTTATGCTACTTTTTATGTATATGTTGGGTTTCTCATATTAGAGAAAATATATGATATTTTAACTTTTGTGTCCAATTTTTTAAGCAATTTTTTCTTTGGGCACATAAAGAAAGTGGTGCTATGGTAAAATTCAAGAAGATATGAATGGAAGAAACTTGGGGGATACTCATGGAGAGACAAGAGCTGGTGGCCAGGGGGAGATATGGGCTCAAGACTCAGCTTTACTTTGAAGCAAGCTCTTTCCCTCTAGGTTTCCCTCACACCTGCTCCCCCCACAACAAGTGTCCTGCTTCTCTCCCTCAGGTGACCTTTCTTTCCTCAGAGGCCCTACTCCAGCTGCTCCCCTCTCCCCTGAAAATGCCATTCATTGCTCTCTGGCAGACATAGCATTATTTAATACCCTGTCTGAAAAAGCCAGTTCTCCCAGGACATTCTCCTGTGTTACCCAGGGACTCTTTCTTGGGACTCCGCCTTGTAGCCACCAAAAATGTTCACAAGCAGTTGTCTTCTTACCCTATCATAGTCTCCTCAAGACCCGCCCAGTATGAGTCTTGATTTTCTCTCTCACTCTTCGACAATCATTCAGCATGGAGTCAGGCACCAAGTCTGCACTGATGAAATATTGAACATGAACTGATTGGATGAAAAAATTGTGTATAAACAGAAGTTCAGCTCAAAGTGATGTAGCCATGATAGATGCTAAATTTTTGGAGAGAAAGGATTATTTTTTTCTCACCCGTGTGAGCATCCCCAGTACTTTGAACAGAGCCTCACATGCAGTAGGTGCTCAGCAAACGGTCATGCCCTGAAGGGCAACAGTAATAGCATTTCCTCCTGCTACACAGTGGCTAAGCCCTTTATGCCCACTATATTTAATCCTTCCAGCAATGAAGTATTAAGGAATGAGAAGCCTCCATTTGCTTCTCCCCTGGTATGTGCTGGGCTCTCTTTTAAACAGTCACATGACCCATCTCATTTAATTCTCACAGTAATGCCAGTTGGCAAAGGAAAAATTGGTACACAAAGAGATTAAGATACAAACACACCCAATTTACAAGTGAGGAAAGACAGCTGTGGGAAAACATCGATGGCCTGTCACTTTAAGAAAAGATGACAGTGGGTAGGGTATGGGAGTCTGGATTTTTTTTTTCTTTTTGAGTCTGGATCTTTCTGATGATGGGCTGAGGATTTAGCTCAGTGGCATAAGTGCCTTCTTGGCAAGCATGAGGTCCAGAGTTCAATCCTCGGTACCACCACCAAAAAAAAAAAAAGGCATCTTGAATCATTCTGATGACCTTGACCACCATTTTTCTCTGCAAGGTGTGGACAAAGGTGAGAGAGGAAGGACGTTCATCAGCCAAGTCACCTTTGTGCTGTGCTCTACTGGATTTCAGGCTGTGCCCAGAAGATTTCAGCTGCTCCCCCTTTTGCCAGGTGTTCTTTGTAATGGACACCAGTGGCGAAGCATGGCACAGTGAATTTCCAGTGGAACTGGCAGGATTATAAGCAGGTGATACTGCTGCAGTGGGGAGGGGGCTTTACAGTTCTGAGGCCTGGTGCTGGTGCTGGGGTGTTGGCAGCGGGAGGAGAACTAGTTCAACCCCATCCTTTCCTAGAAAAAAAAAATCAATTCCTTTAAGCCAGCTAACTTCCAACATACTTTCCCAGTGTCCATGCTCTTCCCAGGACCCCTCACCCTAAAAATGAATCTTTTGTTATTTGTGGCATACATCTTAGGAATGAAATTTTAACTCTTGCTTTACTTTTTGGAAAAGACATACATTACTAGTTTAATTTTTTAAGACTATGAAGGAGAGAACCAAAAAATAAATATTGCCCATGCCCCTGGTGACATTGCTTAAATGAAATTCTTTCTCCTTTTATATGCCTATGATGCATTCTTTCATATGGAATTGCTGATTCAAAGATCATGTGCATTTTTCAAGATGAGAAATACTATATGTTTGTCTTCCAGTGTCTTAAGTTAAATTTTGAGGAAAAGACATTTGGAAGGTTGACTGCTGGAGTCCAGCTGTGGCAGGGCTCAGGGGTCCCAAAGGTGGTCAGGGAGTTGGCGAGTGAGAGACAGAAGACACTGCACTCCAGTCTGTGAGTGAATCTGAATCTATTTTATTTTTCAGAAGCTGGAATATATATTTGCTAACTTTTGGCAGTAACTTAAACCCCAAGCAGGAAGCATCCCAGGCTTAGGGCCAAGCAGGGATAATCTTAAACAATATGTGTTAATTAACTTTTTTCACCTTTGTTACACTTTAATCTTGCTACTTAATTAGCTTGGGAAATGTAAGTAGACGCACCTGGATGCCCACAGGAGGAAGAGATGGAGCGGCAGCTGTGAAGCTATCATGCTACTCCCTACATTTTTTCCCTTATCACTTATGGGAGTATGGCAGGCCCTGTGAGGATAGCACCTGTCTTGGGTCAAGGACTCTTCATATGAAT